>JAODAL010005699.1:0-140714 GCA_025379985.1 Phyllomedusa bahiana | reverse complement strand
TCTGCGTGCGGCGCTGCAGGTTCAGGGCTCAGTGGGTCTTCCCTGCTTGTGGAGCTGCAGGTTCAGGCCTCAGTGGGTGTCCTATGCATGTGGAGATGCAGGTTCAGGGCTCAGTCTTCTCCTTGTGGAGCTGCAGGTTCAGAGTTCAGTCTTCTCCTTGTGGAGCTGCAGGTTCAGAGTTCAGTCTTCTCCTTGTGGAGCTGCAGGTTCAGAGTTCAGTCTTCTCCTTGTGGAGCTGCAGGTTCAGAGATAATATTGTGTTCTCTGCTTGTGTAGATGAAGTTCAAGAGCTCAGTGGTTTTTCTCTGATTGTGGGGCTGCAGGATCTGAGCTCATTGGGTGTTACCTGCTTGTGGAGCTGCAGGTCCAGAGCTCAGTGGTTGTTCTCTGCTTGTGGGGCTGCAGGATCTGAGCTCAGTGGGTGTTACCTGCTTGAGGAGCTGCAGGTTTAAGGCTCAGTTAGTGTTTCCTGTTTGTGGAATTACAAGTTCAGAGCTCAGTTTGTGTTACCTGGTTTTGCATTTGCAGGTTAAGTTGCTGTTCCCTCCTTGTATTTCTGCTAATTCTGAGCTCAAGAAGTGTTTCGCGTAAAACCACAGATGACACAAATCCAGGCATGGGACTGAAGTTAAAGACTTCTTCTCAACACCAAGATGGATAACTATTACTTTTGGCTGTATGATTAGACCTGCAAATGTGCAGAGGCAAAAAGCTCTCCTGTAAGTCAGGGGATAACCAACCTTTGTATGGCTGGTTATGTGTGTTATAATTTCTTGAGTTATTATAGTGTGTACAGTATATTGTTAGTATTTGCCATCACTTGTTTGATGCTTAGGTCTGATTGCCCACCTGAACCCCCATGTTCTTTAGAAGAATGGATCCACAGCAGTAGGTAAGTTCTGCAACTTTCCAACTGACTTCTCCAGCACAATTGTGCTTCTGACCACATTCACTAGAATAGTGCTTCCCTGCAAAGTAATAGTTGAGAACATCACAGTGTAGTAGAAATCCCAAATTATTTCTGGATCCCGACAAAATAAGCTGATCAGAGGATCCTGCTACTCGGTCCTAAAGCAATCAGCAGTAATTTGTGGCAGAACCAGCATCAGATGTTTGATTCCTTGGTAAAACCTCCACAAAGCGATGCATTACTTAATGTCTGAAACGTTAAGGTCAATGGAGTGACCATGTAGTGCACAGATATGACAGGTCACAAGGGTCGTAAACCCTGGACTTCTCTCCATTAAGTCACAATTGCCTCCCGTGTTATTTCAAAATGGGTTTTCTAAACCAAATAACATCTCCGAGCTATGGACTCTCTTGTGTTCTCGCTGGTAGAAAAGATTAGACCAAGTCGACAGAAGGATCTTTTCTGTAGAGGGTGGAATTATCAGTTGAGCCATTATATTACCTGTCTATAGCAGTATCTTCTTATTAAAGGCAGCTATGTACCAATGTAAGGGACAGGTTTCCAACAATAATAGATGTCACTCGGGAAATGCTTGGTCTATTATCTGCCACTGTCACTTCAGGAGGAATGCATGGGGAATCCACCTCCTGGAAGGGCTGGGGAATAAACATGGACAATGCACATTTCCATCATCTGTCTAGAGCGGTCAGAGGTAAGCGGCGGACTCCGCAGCTCCGTGTTCTGGCATTCATTGCTAAGAAGACATCCTTATTTATTGGCAGATTCCCATACGGGGATGAAGAGTAAATCCAGGGTGATTAGAGGAAGAAGGAGGTGGATTATACTAACACAACTAGGATTTTACGGAATATGTTGTGGTTCGTTTACTCCTTGTAATTATAATATGTTGTTTAATAGGATTGTCCTTGGGGTTTTATATTATCTGTTATTTACAATTTACATTCCACGATCTGAAGAACCCATTTCCAAATGCTCGGTTAGGTAACTCTGATACTCTGGATGACACTCATTTCATAGTAAGACGTCTACCGCAAACTTTTCTTACTCTGGATGACCCTCATTTTATAGTAGGACATCTACGACAAACTTTTCTTACTCTAGAGGACATTCATCCAATATTTGGACATCTACCACAAGCTTTTCTTACTCTAAAGAACCCTCATCCAATATTTGGATATCTACCACAAACTTTTCTTACCCTAGATGACCCTCATCCCATATTAGGACATCTACCACAAACTTTTCTTACTCTGCAGGACCCTCATTTCATATTAGGACATCTGCCACAAACCTTTCTTACTCTAGAGGACCCTCATCCCATATTAGGACATCTACCACAAACTTTTCTTACTCTGGTGGACCTTCATCCCATATTAGGACATCTACCACAAACTGTTCTTACTCTAGAGGTCTCTCATCCCATATTAGAACATCTACCACAAACCTTTCTTACCATGAAGGAGGATCCTCATCCCATATTAGGACATCTACCTCAACTTTTCTTACTCTGGAGGACCCTCATCTATTACGTAGGGCAGCTACAAAGAACCTATCTTACTCTGAAGGACCCTCATAAATTCAATAGGACAGCTATGAAGAACTTTTCTTATTGTGGAGGACCCTCATCTATTAGCTAGGACAGGTATGACAAACTTTTTTTTTAACTCAGGAGGATTCTCATATATTAACTTAAGCATCTACCAAGAACTTTTCTTACTCTGGTTGGCCCTCATCTATTATCTAGGGCAGGTACATAGAATGTTTCTTACTGTGTCGGACCCCCATCTGTTAGCTAGGACAAAAAACAATAGTGTTTCATAATCTGAAGGACTCTCATATTTTAGTTAGGACAGCTGTCAACAACTTTCCTTCACATTGAAGATCCTCATCTATTAACTAGGGCAGCTACCGATAACTTTTCTTACGCTACTCACAAAAAGTTAGGGATAATTGACTTTAGGTTGATTTTTTTTAAATGAACTACTAGTTCATTTAAAAAAAATGTCTAGACATTTGGGCCACATGTATGAACCTATCTAAAACTCACTTTTTTTGACCATAGGTTACTAAACAGTTTCATACATGTGGCCCTTTATGTTTATCCTGAAATTTCAACAAAAAGCTAAATATCCCTAACTTTTTGTGAGTAGTGTAATTTGGAGGACCCTCATCTATTAACTAAGGTAGTTATGAGCAATTTATCTTACTCTGGAGTAACTTCAGAAATTAAGTAGGGCCGATATGAAGAACTTTTCTTACCCTGGAGGACCCTCATCTATTAGCCAGGGCATGTACCAAGAACTTTTCTTACCCTGGAGGACCCTCATCTATTAGCCAGGGCATGTACCAAGAACTTTTCTTAAAGAAGTTTTGCCACAAAGGCATTTCATGCCTGGTTTGTCCTGCTTCAGCTTTCAGTGTGTTCAAAAGGCGGTATATATGATTTGTTTGAACTGCATATCATGTGACTCAGCAGGCTTGACATCACTATACCTTTCCCCCCAGTGTGCTTACTCTAGACAAACAAAGGTCTGTTTATGTAAAGAGCTGTGAGTAGCTACAATCTGGTTAGCACTTCTGCCTTTCAGCACAGGGATCATAGGTTCAAATCCTTAAAGGAACCAAAAATGTGGATGTTTTCTTTATGCACATACTTGATTGAGGTCTCTTTTATCCTTTTATTTGTTTGCACTGTTTGATTAATTATTACGGAGTACAAAGGACGGGAGTAGAATGACATCACCTGGGGTTGAACACTCACTCTGCAGTGAGTGTGTGTGATTACTAAGCAGGGAAGATACTGACAGTAGCTGTCTGAGATGAGAGGGGAAGTCTAAGCATATGCAACCAGGACTGAGCTGCTCTCATCACTGGTTGTATCTGAAGACGAGCTGTACACTATGGATCACTAAAACAAAAGCGGTAGATAATTTTTAAAAATGATAAAGGGTAAAAAGCCTTATTATTTAATTTGCAAGCTTCCCACGTCAACTTTACTTTGTGGTAAAACCCCTTTAATTCAGAGGACCCTCATCTATTAAATGGGGCACCTACGAAAAACTTTTTTTTTTTAGTCTGAAGGGCCCTTGTCTATAAAGTAGGGCAGCTACCAAGAACATTTCTTAATTTGGAGATCCTCCTCAATTAGATGGGGCAGGTCCATAGAACTTCTCTTACTGTTCTATGGGCAAAAACCAGGAGTTTTTCTTAATCTGGAGGACCCTCATTTTTTTAGCTAGGGCAACTATCAACAACTTTTCTTACATTACTCACAAAAAGTTAAGGATATTTGGCTTTGATTGAAATTTCAGGATAAACATAAAATTTCTTGACTTTTTTTTTAAATGATCTAAATGAGACCAACTCTTCCCTTTAGATGCACCCGTCCAACTGTTCAATGCTTCAGTACTTTTTCACAACTTGCTGATCTCTAACAAGAAGCTTAATGGAAAAATTCTCAACAGTACCTCGCCATTGCCAGGCTTCAAGCAGGATGCTCTCAGACGGAAGTGGCCACTAAGCTTAGAGTATCACAGAGTGTCATCAGCAGGTGGTATCAGAGATATAAAGAGACTGGAAGAGTCACAGAAAGGCAAAGAGGTGGGTGTCCTTTGTCTCCATCACACACTGATGAGCGCTTCATTGTAAGCAATGCCCTGCGGATCCGGATGATGGATGTTGCAGAACTACAGGCACATTTAAGGGAGGTGAGAGGCACCAAGTGTCATGTCAGACCCTTCTTTACCATTTACATGAGCGCAGTCTGTGTGCTAGACAATCTGACCACCCCACCAGACGCAGGCATTATCATCTGGGCCAGGAAGCATCAACACTGGACGAGGGACCAGTGCTCCTCAGTGCTGTTCAGTGATGAAGGTCAATTCACATCTGTTAGCTATGGCAGCTTCCAAGAACTTTTTTTTTTTACTCTGGAGCACCCTTATATTTTAGCTATTGCACCTACCAAGAGGTTTTCTTAATTTAGAGGACCCTCATCTATTTAGTAGGGCAGCTACCAAGAAGTTTTTTCACTGTGTAGGACCCTAATCTATTAGCCTGGGCACCTACCAAGAACTTTCCTTAATCTGGAAAACCCTCATCTATTAGGGCAGCTATCCAGACCATTTCTTACTTTAGAGGACCCTTATCTATTCACTATGGAGAGAAAAATGGCACTATATTTCTGAAAAAAAATTGCCACCTTCAGCTGCTGCTGACTTCAAGGGAATGTGACATCAAAAATGACTTATTGTTTAACTCACATTTTTGTGTTAAACACATTTTCTAAAGAATTTTTGGTTATATTTTTTTTAATTTTCTATATCCCTTTCAATATTTTTTAATAATTCTTAAGTCCTACAGTTTTCACTTTGGCCACTAAGCCTTATAATTGTCTGACATTTCCTGTTCTGTAGAGAAAGACTCTCAGTTGTCTGCTCATTATCAGCACAAAGAGGGTCAAACTGAAAGGAGACACCGGTGTGAATAGATAACACAGGATCCACAAGTCACAAGAGGAGATGATCACAGTTCACCCTCTCCCCTCCCTGCACAGTGACTTCTTCCCAGGTCACAGAGCATGACTAGAAAACTCTCCTATAGAAGTCAATGGGACTGAATCAGTCTTAAGTCTCCTATGTGCATGAAGCTACTGTAAAGCATCTCTCTGACTGCTGTTAAAGCAGTGCAAACAAGGCCTAGTGGCCAAAGCGAAAACTGCAGGACTTAAGAATTATTAAAAATATTAAAAGTGATATGAAAAATTAAAAAAAAACAACCAAAAATTCCTAAAAAATGTGTTTAACATAAAAATTGGACTTAAACAATGACTCATTTTTTGATAACACATTCCCTTTAAGACATTTTCAAGAATGTCCATTGCTTCTTTTTTGTGCCTGGTTGTTGTGTTTTTTAAAGCTGTTTATAGTAGCACTCTCCCACATTGCAAATCATATGATGGATCACATGATCTGTGATGGGCAAAATCCACCAAAGTAAAAGGCATCAAATATCGATGTAGCAGTACACCATTGTTTTTATTTATTTATTTTTTTTACAAAAATTGTAAGAAAAAAATGCAGTAAGCCTAAAACAACAAAGCCGGCAGGTTTTGAAGCATTAAAAAAAAATAAATAAATAAAACTCCATAAGTGTGAAGAGGCTTTATATGTCACCTCTCTTTAGAAATAACAGGAAATCTAAAACAGAAAAGATCGAATCTGTAAAAAAGGGCTTTGCTGGCGACTCTGTGTCAAGGACAATCCCTGTTAGCGCCCTTCACACTCAAATTGCATTGAAAAAACACTGCAAAAAAAATGCATTAAAAACTACAGCTCACCTGCATACTTTCTTTTTGTGCAGAAACTAAACACCCCTCATACCCAGATAGACCAACAAGCATTGATCAGACCCAGAACACCCCTCACACCCCAATGGACACACGAGCAACATTAGGCCCAGAACACCCCTCATATCTTGATGGGCCAATGAGCATCGATCAGTCCCAGAACACCCCTCATACCCCGCCAGACCAACGAGCAATGTTATGGCCCAGAACAAACCTCGTACCCCGACGGACCAACAAGCAATGTTAGAGACCAGAACACCCCTCATACCCAGATGGACCAACAAGCATTGATCAGTCCCGGAACTCCCCTCATACCCCGACAGACCAACAAGCATTGATCAGTCCCGGAACCTCAACCCCACGCCAAAAGTATTGATCGGTCCCAGAACACCCCTCACACCCCAATGGACACACGAGCAACATTAGGGCCCAGAACACCCCTCATATCCCGATGGACCAATGAGCATTGATCAGTCCCAGAACACCCCTCATGCCCCGATGGACCAATGAGCAACGTTAGGGCCCAGAACAAACCTCATACCCCGACGGACCAATGAGCATTGATCGGTCCATCGATCATACCCCGGCGGACCAACGAACAATGTTAGGGACCAGAATACCCCTCACACCCCGATGAACCAACAAGCAATGTTAGGGCCCAGAACACCCCTTTTACCCGGCACACGAGCATTTATCGGTCCCGGAACAACCCTCATACCGCGATGGACCAACGAGTATTGATCAGTCCCGGAAAACCCCTCACACCTCAATGGACCAATGAGCATTCATCGGTGCCATAACACCCCTCACACCCCGATAGACCAACGAGCATTGATTGGTCCTGGAACACCTCTCATGCTCAGACATCCCAATGAGCATTGATCGATCCCGGAACACCCCTCACACCCTGATGGACCAACAAGCAATGTTAAGGCCCAGAACAAACCTCATACCCCGACGGACCAACAAGCATTGATCGGTCCCGGAACACCCCTCATACCTCGACCGACCAATAACCAATGTTAGCGACCAGAATACCCCTCACACCCCGATGCACCAACAAGCATTGATCAGTCCCGGAACACCCCTCATACCCCAATGGACCAACAAGCATTGATCAGTCCCGGAACACCCCTCATACCCCGACAGACCAACAAGCATTGATCGGTCCCAGAACACCCCTCACACCCCAATGGACACACGAGAAACATTAGGCCCAGAACACCCCTCATATTTCGATGGACCAATGAGCATCGATCAGTCCCAGAAAACCCCTCATGCCCCGATGGACCAACGAGCAACGTTAGAGCCCAGAACAAACCTCATACCCCGACGGACCAATGAGCATTGATCGGTCCGAATACCGCTCATACCCCGACAGACCAATGAGCATTTATCGGTCCATGATCACACCCCGGTGGACCAAACGAACAATGTTAGGGACCCAGAAACCCCTCACACCCGATAAACCAACAAGGCAATGTTAGGGCCCAGAACAACCCCTTTACCTGACGGGCACAACGAGCATTGATCGGTCCCGGAACAACCCTTATACCGCGATGGACCAACGAGTATTGGTCGTGCCAGAACACCCCTCACTACCCCGATAGACCAACGAGCATTGTTTGGTCCTCAGAACATCCCTCACACTCCGACGGACCAAAGAGCAATGTTAGAGCCCAGGACACCCCTCATATCCTGATGGACCAACGAGCAATGTTAGGGCTCAGAACACCCCTTATATCATGAAGGACAAACGAGCATTGATCGGTCCCCAAACACCCCTCATACCTCGACCGACCAATAACCAATGTTAGAGACCAGAATACCCCTCATACCCAGATGGACCAACAAGCATTGATCAGTCCCGGAACACCCCTCATACCCCAATGGACCAACAAGCATTGATCAGTCCCGGAACACCCCTCATACCCCGACAGACCACCACGCATTTATCGGTCCCTTAACTCCCCCCACACCCGACTGGACACACGCGCATCATTAGGCCCAGTACACCCCTCATATTTCGATGGACCAATGAGCATCGATCAGTCCCAGAAAACCCCTCATGCCCCGATGGACCAACGAGCAACATTAGGCCCAGAACAAACCTCATACCCCAACGGACCAAAAAGCATTGATCGGTCCCGGAATACCGCTCATACCCCGACAGACCAATGAGCATTGATCGGTCCATCGATCACACCCCGGTGGACCAACAAACAATGTTAGGGACCAGAATACCCCTCACACCCCGATGAACCAACAAGCAATGTTAGGGCCCAGAACACCCCTTTTACCCTGACGGGCACACGAGCATTGATCGGTCCCGGAACAACCCTTATACCGCGATGGACCAACGAGTATTGGTCAGTCCCAGAACACCCCTCATACCCCGATAGACCAACGAGCATTGATAGACCTCAGAACATCCCTCACACTCCGACGGACCAAAGAGCAATGTTAGAGCCCAGGACACCCCTCATATCCTGACGGACCAACGAGCAATGTTAGGGCCCAGAACACCCCTCATACCCCGACGGACCAACGAGCAATGTTAGGGCTCAGAACACCCCTTATACCATGAAGGACAAACGAGCATTGATCGGTCCCGGAACACCCTTTTAAGCTTCTTTGTTAGCAGGAAGTCAATAGGCAAATATTAAACACAGTACAAACGTTGGATATTTTCTTTATAGTGTTGTGTTTGGTCAGTAGCAGTTCTTTTTTTTTTAAGCGGGTTTGTAGATTTTTTCTCCCCATTGACATCCATTGTTTTTTTTCTGCCACAACAATAGGCATGAGTACATGTGTTGTGTATTTTTTAATTCATTTTTTAAAAGCATTTTTCCACCTTGATATGAGTTATGAGAAGGAAAAAAATGTGTCAGAAAAAATGCATTAAAAACACATCTATCGAAAAAAAGCCACAAAGACTACATGAAAAACATGAAATCTGTAAAAAAAAAAATTCAGTTTTGAAGCTCCAATCGGCAAAAGCTGGCTAGAAGTCAAAAGGGAAATATAAAATGATTTACAGTCATTGGTGTTTTCTTTCTAGTATTGTTTGGTCCCTGGGTGAATTTGCTTTTCAGTAGCAGTTTTTTCCAAATGCATTTTTTCAGGTAGTTTGAAGCATTTGACTCCCCTTAGACCTGCACTGTTTTTTTTCTGCAGAAAAGACGTGTACAAATACATTGAATTTTTTATGCATTTTTGGTAGCGTTTTTCCACATTGCCAAACATGTGATGATTTATGATGGGCAAAAAAACATATAAAAAAAATGCATCAAAAATGAATTCATAAATTTGCAAAAAAAAATGTTTAAAAAATTGCATAAAAAATGCATTAAACCTATAAAAAATGCAGTTTTAAGGCTTTTTTGGGTCAAAAAATGCTACACAAAGGGCGACATATATGAAAACTGTCTAGGTCTAAAACTCACTTTGTTACCCTTAGCAACCAATCAGAGCGCCCCTCTCATTTCATATAGTGCTCTGGAAAAATTAGAAGAGCGTTCTGATTGGTTGCCATGGACAACAAAGAGATTTAGACCTAGGCAGTTTTCAAACATGTGGCCCAAAGTGTAAGTGTCAAGGGGGCTCTACCAGCACAAAATTTTTAACCTATTTAGAAAAAAAAAATTCTCTTCAAGGACGAACATTGACTTAAAGCCTCATCTATATGTCTACTATTCAGAAGAGCTTTCCTGGAATACAAATACATTGTATTTTTAATGCATTTTTTTGTAGCGTTTTTCCACGTTGCCAAACATGTGATGATTTATGATGGGCAAAAGAATTTATAAAAAATTTGCAAAAAAAAGTTTACAAAATTGCATATAAAATGCATTAAACCTATAAAAAATGCATTTTTAAGACTTTTTTGGGTCAAAAAATGCTACACAAAGTGTGAGTGTGAAGGGGGCCCTATTAACGCAAAATTTTGAACTTATCCAGAAAAAAAAAATTCTCTTCAAGGACGAACATGGACTTTAAGCCTCATCTATATGTTTACTATTCAGAAGAGCTCTCCTGGAATCCGTTTGCAAATTGATGCTTACGCTGCTCTAAAATCAAATTGGTAATTTCATCAAAAACTTTTTCTCCTGCACATAAAACAGACAGAATTGTGTCCATCCATTTTTCTCGATTACCTGCATAGAACATTCCCATAATGAAATTATTGTAATGTTCCTAGGGTTACAATTATGATGTATCCGTCTAATACCTGATGACCGTTACAATGTCGTTATTATACTCAATGACTGTAAGGTGCGTCAGAGCCGGTAATTTTATCGTGGCAAGGAAGTGCGGATGTTATTGATTGTTATATTTATGTTCTACATTATGACTCTACCTTCCATTCCTCACCCGGTTCCTCCATGGGCAGGAGCATTTTTCTGAGCTCGTTAGCGGCTGCTTTGCTGGACATGGCACATCCCGATTAGCAGATGCATCACAGACAGAAGTTGGAGGCCAATGAGCTGTGACTAATATACAGTTTAGAACTTGACAGACGGTCCAGGTGGCAACGGTGACACAAATTTTAGATGCAGGCAAAGGTTCAAGAGCTTCCCGGATCCACGGCTGAAGGGCTCGTTGCTCAAATGTTACAGAATATCATAAAATATTACAATAACTGTTATGCTTTATGGCTTCCAACAGAGAACGGAGAGGCCATGAGGTTCTTGCCCAGTGGACACGCATGGGGAAGAGATTATCTTATTATGGGTTGTGAAACAATGAAAACCATGCGGTATATCTGTGCCATTCTCCAGGGTGGAAACCTGGCCAGGTGGATTGTAAGCTCATGGGGCAAGACGTCTCCATTTATCTCAATTGATCAGATAATGGACAGTTGGGTAAATGTAGGCACAGGTGTATTTTCATGATCAATTATGGACTTCTTTTTGCATTTATTTTGAAACCAGTAGATGTATCCAGAGGGCAGAGTCCTTATCCCATGACAACAACTGCTATCTATATATAAATATCCATCCATTGCACTAATGAGTGCAGGGCACAGTGGAGTGTGTTTGGATGAGACAGATTTTCCCCTGTTTGGTACCACCTACATCACAGTGTACATCCCTATACAATGCTTTATTGTGGGCACAGACTGTTGATATCGCAGCAGCTGCTTTCTGCCTCACATGGTTATGCAGAGCACAGTGGAGTGAGTTTGGATGAGACAGATTTCCCCCTGCTTGGTACCGCCCACATCACAGTATAAATCCCTGTACAATGCTTTATTGTGGGCACTGACTGTTGCTATAGCAGGAGCTGCTTTCTGCCTCACAAGGAAGCGCAGGGCACAGTGGAGTGAATTTGAATTAGATTACTTTTTTCCCCTTGTACTTTGTAATGTTCACATCAAGCTGTACATTCCGATACAATGTTTTGATGTGGCTGCTGATTGTAAGTGGAGCAGAAGCCACTCTCTGACTCACTGGTGAATGTGGGGCACAGTGGAGTCAGTTTGGATGAGACAGATTTCCCCCTGCTTGGTACCACCACATCACAGTATAAATCCCTGAACAATGCTTTATTGTGGGCACTGACTGTTGATATAGCAGGAGCTGCATTCTGCCTCACAAGGAAGTGCAGGGCACAGTGGAGTGAGTTTGAATTAGATGACTTTTTTTCCCCCTGTCCTTGGTACTGTTCACATCAAGCTGTACATTCCTGTACAATATTTTGAAGTGGCTGCTGATTGTGAGTGTAGCAGGAGCCGTTTTCTGACTCACTGCTGAGTGTGGGGCACAGTGGAGTGAGTTTGGATAAAATGGCTTTTTTAGTTTGGCCTTTTGTACTGTCCACATGAGGCTGTACATTATGGTACAATGCTTCATGTAACGGCTGGGTAGTGGATCCTCTGGACCACCGCAAGCGATGATAGTTAAGCCACGCCAGGGAACGGAATCTAAGTAGCCCCCGGTTTTCACCAGAGCCCGCCGCAAAGCGGGATGGACTTGCTGCGGCGTGAGGCTACCAGGTCGTCCCCCCTGACGTGACTTGCTTGCGATGGCGGCCGAGGTGCAGCGAGGTACAGAATCGTAGTCCGAGAATCGTAGTCGTGAGCAGGCATAAGGTCAGGGCAGGCGGCAATGGTTCGTGGTCGTGGACAGGCAGGAAGGACAGGGCAGGCGGCAAAGGTTCGGAGTCGGGAAACGTAGCAAAGGCACTGGTACACGGTAAGGCGACAATATACTTCAGGAATGCTTTCTCTACGGCTCGGGGCAGCATAGATCCAGCAAGGAGTGACTGCAGAGTGGACCCTTAAATAGGGGAGGCGTCTGGCAGACAACCAATTATCGGGACACTGGCCCTTTAAATTTACGAGAACGCGCGCGCGCTAGGGACCGGGCACACGTGGCCTGGCCGGCAGGCCACGCGGACGGGACAGGAACGCGGCCGGGTAAGTTACTACCAGGGGCGGACCCCCGGCTCGTCCCGCGGCCAGCGGCGGCACCCGACCCCGGCAGGCGCCCGGGAGGGGAACCACGGGTGCGCCCGCGGCCCGCGGGCCGGGAAGCGGGGACAGCCGCTACACTTCAATGTGGCCACTAACTGTGAGCATAGAAGGAACGGCTTTCTGCCTCATTGGGAAGGGAAGGGCACAGTGGAGTAAGTTTGGATGAGACAGCTTCTTCCACTAGAACCTTGCACCATGCCCAGATCACTCTGTATATTCCTCTTCAATGCTTTAATGTGGGTGCTGGTGAGTGAAGGACACAGAGGAGTGAGGTTGGATGAGTTGACTCCCCCCCCCCCCCTCCCCTCTGCCATGCTTAGTACTGGCAACACCATGCTGTAAATTTCTGTACAATGCGTGGACTTGCTCTCTACTAGACTTGTAAGTGGGTAGCATGGCATTATTCTCCCTCAATCCCCATGCTATGGATGGTGAGTGTGAGCCACAGTGTTATCTACAGTATAATCAATTATGTGTCACTTCCCTCTCTATTGACCCACATATATAAATGCCTTAGCGTGCCTTGTGGTCATCCATCCACATAGTGGCAGTATTTCTGTTACAAATGGACACAGAACACACTGAGGCATTTCCATAGCCCATAGATTTCCATAGCCTATTTATAAATATGCAGGGATCACACTAATGAGCGCAGGGCACAGTGGAGTGTGTTTGGATGAGACAGCTTTTCCCCTGCTTGGTACCACCAACATCAGAATGTATATCCCTTTACAACACTTTAGTGTGGTCACTGACTGTTACTGTAGCTATGTTATGAAAGCTTCTGAATGTCAAGTCAATTGATGTCCTCCTAAGTTGTTACAACTAGTTCTGGGCCTCTTCTGAGGACTAGGCTGGCTTTGAGGATATATATGTGAAATACACTCACCGGCCACTTTATTAGGTACACCATGCTAGAAAACGGTTTGGCCCCCCTTTTTTGGGCCTTCAGAACTGTCTCAATTCTTCGTGGCATGATTCCACAAGGTGTTGCAACGATGCTCAATGGTACCAAGGGGCCCAAAGAGTGCCAAGAAAATATTCCCCACACCATGACACCACCACCACCAAGCCTAAAACCGTTGATACAAGGCAGGATGGATCCATGCTTTCATGTTGTTCACGCCAAATTCTGACCCTACCATCCGAATGCCCGCAGCAGAAATCGAGACTCATCAGACCAGGCAACATTTTTTCCAATCTTCTACTGTCCAATTTCGATGAGCTTGGGAAAATTTGGAGCCTCTTTTTCCTGTTCTTAGCTTAAAGGAGTGGCTGCCGGTGTGGTCTTTCTGCTGCTGTAGCCCATCTGCCTCAAAGTTGGCCGTACTGTGCGTTCAGAGATGCTCTTCTGCCTACCTTGGTTGTAACGGGTGGCTATTTGAGTCACTGTTGCCTTTCTATAAAGCTCGAACCCAGTCTGCCCAATTCTCCTTTGACCTCGGGCATCAACAAGGCATTTTCCGCCCACAGGACTGCCGCTCACTGGATGTTTTTTCTTTTTCGGACTATTCTCCTGTAAACCCTAGAGATGGTTGTGCGTGAAAATCCCAGGAGATCAGCAGTTTCTGAAATACTCAGACCAGCCCTTCTGGCACCAACAACCATGCCACGTTCAAAGGCACTCAAATCACCTTTCTTCCCCATACTGATGCTCGGCTTAAAACTGCAGGAGATTTTTCTTGACCATGTCTACATGCCTAAATGCACTGAGTTGCCGCCATGTGTTTGGGGTGATTAAAATTAATTTGTTAATGAGCAGTTGGACAGGTGTACCTAATAAAGTGGCCGGTGAGTGTATATACTGTGTATATGCATGTACTGTATGTATATTACAAGAAGATATCTATACATAGCCTCAGTTTTCAGCTGCCAGGTCCAGCGTTTACCTACTCAGCTCTCCTGCATTACCCACTCTAATAGACACTCCATTCCTCTCTGGAGTCTGGTAGGGTGCACAATCGTCCTCCTTGCCTAGGGCCAGTGTGTGCCCTCTATCTGCTCCCCTGCCCATCGCAAGCTCCCTATGGCTATTTAAAGAGACGCTTCCCTCTCCTACTTGCTTGATTCTTGTTGTTCTTGCTTGACTTCACATATCTGACCTTCGACTTGATCCCTGAACTTTTTGCTGCCTGCCTTGACCTTCAGCCTTTTTGTCAATGTTCCTGTCTACTCTCTTGATACTGTGCTTTGATATCACCTGGTGACCATGTCAGCAGTATATCACAAGGCATTATGGGAAAGGAGCTGAGAAGCTCAAGCGCCCTCTATTGGATGTACCAAATCCTCAATTTGCTTTTGACTCACTGAATCATTAAAAAGCAAAAGGAATATTAGCCCAGCCAGTATCACTCATCTGTAGACAGCTGTTTCGGGGTTTTGTCCCTCATCAGTGCAGAGCAGAGTGTACTGGCTGGCTGGGTGGGAGGCAGTGAGTGGCTCAGAAAGGGGAAGATCTCTCCTTGGAAAGAGCACTATTTAGGTGTGTGGAGATTTGAAATTGCCTTTTGCACTCCACAAAGCATCTGTATATCACAAGGCATTATGGGAAAGGAGCTAGCGGTAGTGACCTGGCAGTTCCCTGCAGTGATGGGTGAAAGCCAGGGGGATCCTTAAACTCTGTTGTAGTTTCATATCAAAGCATGTGTGTAACCCAGAGCACCAAAATTAGTCGGGATGGTAACATCTCTCCCTGCTGTGTATTATCAGCAGTACAGAAGCTTGTTTATGATTCCTACTGACAAACCTAAACCCTTTAGAGCTCTGTAGCCTTGTGCTCAGGCTCAGTTAGGAATAGCAGAGCTGAAATGTCAGTCACTGCTGTAGAACCGCCCACAGCCTGAACAGAAAGTGGGAGCCTAAAGCTATAGAACTGCCCACAGCCTTAACAGGACTGAGAACCTGAAGCTGAAGAACTGCCCACAGCCTGAACAGGAAGGGGGAGCCTGAATCTATAGAACTGCGCAGAGCCTAAAAAGGAAGTGGGAGCCTAAAGTGTAAACTCCCCACAGCCGAACAAAGTGAGAGCCTGAAGTATAGAACTGCCCCACCAAAAAGGAAGTGGGAGCCTAACTATAGAACCGCCCACAGCCTGAACAGGAAGTGGGAGCCTGAAGCTGTAGAAACGCCCACAGCCTGAACAGGAAGGGGGAGCCTGAAGCTGTAGAACCGCCCACCGCCTGAACAGGAAGTAGGAGCCTGAAGCTGTAGAACCACTCACAGCCTGAACAGGAAGTGGGAGCCTGAAGCTGGCTGTGAAGAGCAAGAGATGTTTTCTTACTATGAAGATTCGCTTTCAACTTTAAGGGACAGTTAAATCAAGACTTATTCCAAATATATTGGTCAATTGTTAGTTATGAGATATGAGCGTTTTTTTATGTGCTCTGAAGTGCATGGTTACCTGCATACCAGACAGATATCTGTTATATGATTGGCTGAGAAAAGGGACGTCTGTTATCTGTTTACCTGAGAGCAGAGAACAGGGAGTGACATCACCCTACTTAGGAAC
This sequence comes from Phyllomedusa bahiana, assembly GCA_025379985.1. Classification (NCBI taxonomy): domain Eukaryota; kingdom Metazoa; phylum Chordata; class Amphibia; order Anura; family Hylidae; genus Phyllomedusa; species Phyllomedusa bahiana. The sequence continues at coordinate 124,450 of JAODAL010005699.1, read as the reverse complement.
TGAGATCAAAGCAAACTAATGATATCTCACAAGATTAGCTTCCTTTACCAAAAGGTACATGTGCTGTGAGGACTGAAAAACATGGCTTTATCTGTAATCTTGTTAGAGATAACATCTCCTGCACTTTCAGAGCAATGGCTCACTAGAAGCTGAATATGCTAATCATTGCTGTAGAACCACCCACAGCCTGAGGAGACAGAGTAAAGTGCAAAACTGCTAAAACTCTCTTTAACAGCGTGCTGAGAAAAGCCCTTTAAGATGGCAGAATTATGAAGGAGTCGACCCTGACCATGTGACATGATAAATCAGGATCAACCAAAACTATCTTTTGTTTGCTTTTTTTGGAAAAAGTGGGACCTGTTGTGTCCTGCACAGACTGGAGTGTGGGAAGGGGTGGACAGTCCTTTGTTGGGTGTATCAGTTTCTACGGATGACAGAAACTCTGTGCTCCTCCTTTTACGCCCTTGAAGGAAATCACCTTAGCTAAACTTCTTCAACGAGGCTCAAAGAGCTTCAGCTCGGGGCGATTCAGAACCTTATATTCCATCCAGAATAGGTCACGCTGAGGTTTCTACCATTATTCAGCCCAAAGGTTTCCTTCTTTTGTCAGAATGAATCAGCTCCTTTCCTTTCCACTCTGTCTACTCCGTGAAGATGACGGGGACATCTCTTAATCTGGTGCAATACCTTCCTGTCTGGGACCACCAGCTTCATTTCAAACATACAGATTTCTGACCATCTAAGAGGAGCGAAGAGGTCAGCTGTTGGGAAACTACATCTCCCATCATGCCCACTGATATAGATGATATAAATGCATGATGGGAGTTGTAGTTTCCCAACAGCTGAAGAGCCGACGTTGCAGACCTTTGTTCTAAAGTATCCATATCTCCCAGGTCAAATCTGCAACCTGTAGGGCGCACGCTCAACAGATCAGGGGGGCTCTTTGGGTGTAGAGCTTTATCCAAAAATACTACCCAATGCTCCCTGGGTCAGTGGAGCAAAAGTCGGTACCTTGGCTGCTCCTAAGGCTCTGTCTACCCTGCAGTGGACATCAAATAACCTGAAAACCAAATCCTAAAAATGTTCATAAAACTTATTTTTTTTTGTCCCCTGCCTGTCAAAAGCTGCTGAAGAAACGGCCGTTTTTACGCACGTTCTGCGTTTTTCTACGCCCGTTATTTGCATGTCTTCAAAACTGTTTTTTAATGTCTGAATAAATTAAGGCATTGGATTTAAAGTAAACTATTGCATCTATATGGAATATTGTAGTCGTTTTGTGGATTTTGGGGCTAATAAAGTTATCTCGCTTTTATCGCTAAAAATTAATTTTTTTCAGATTTTGGCGCTAAAATACTTTTTTTTTTTTTTTTTTACATATTTTTGAGCTAATAAAGTTATCTCACTTTTGCCACTAAAAATATGTTTTATTACAGATTTTGGAAATAAAACACACCTGGCACTGGCACACCTGTGACAGTAAGAAGCTAATTTACCTGTTGAAATGCCCATGTGGGAAGCTTATGTGGGACAGACTGCGACTAAGTATGAAAGTGCGACTCACGGAGCATCGCTCTGATAGACGTACCTTTAACTCGAAGAAAGAGGATGAGGCTGTATCCCATAGATACCTATAGATAAGGCCTCTAATAAAAAATCTGGTGAAACTACCGTATTCCGTCACTTTGATGAAGCGCGGCGTCGTGTGTTTGGTGCGTTCTTGAAGAGGTGCATATAGCTGATCAGACGCTGTTCACTGCACGCTCGCTACACAGAGAGGCAGCCGGGATTTTCAACTTGAACTCGCTATCTCCGAAAAGGGCTCAGTGAAAAACCTCAACTGAAAAGTTTTTCTGTGATTCACTGAGTTCTTTGTGTGTTCTTGGTATACAGGGGCCAATGGCTCTGGGATGGTTGTGATCAGTGTTGGTCGATACAAGGACTTACTTGCTTGCACTGCGCACGCTTCAAAAAGAACGGGCGACATGTATGATCGGGATTTGCGCTCGATTTCTGGCGTATCCTGCGCCTCACCGTGTCAAATCCCCTGTCAGGGATGCCGTGTTAGGCGCAGCCTTCGCCACTTTCGGCTGCGCCTAACATGAAGGGGCGTGCAATGGGCGTGGCGTGGGCGTTCTGCGGCGGGACGCGGCTCATTCGAATACTCCGAGGCATGCATGATCGCGGGTCGGCAAAGTGCGGCGCATTGCAGCGTTTCACCGCTCCGACAGGCAGACCTCGTTGAATGTGGTCTATCTGAGCGGAGAAGCCGAAGTGGAGCGCGGTATTCTTGTAGTGCGCTCGAGTTCTACACTTACAGCAGTGCAATACTACAATAAATGATTTGTCAAGAAGAATAAATAATTAAGCAAGAAATCCTGCTTGGAGGACAACAGGTCCCAGCCAGACCTGTGCTGTGCTGCCTTTTTGTTGTATATACTGAATAGCATTAAAGTTGCAAGCAGCCCAAATACATCAAAAATTGTTGTTATGAAAAATGTTTAATAAAACATCTGGACGACATCATCAGTGGCTTATTTGTTGTTAAATTAGTGTAATTTTCACGGACTTGGGACTACATTTTATAGTGGAGAATTTTTTCTTAGGAGAGAATATATATATTGACATTAATGTTATTGGATAAAATTTACTATTACATTGATTTCATTGTTAGAGCACTGGGATATGTCTGTGTATTAAGTACTTCATTTAAATGACCAATCCATTTTATTCTTGTAGTGGTGTAAGGCTCTGTTCACCCGGATTATTCCAGAGCGAATTTGTGGACGCAAATCCGTCCTGAAATACATTGCAAATACGTGTCACAAAGTGTGGCACGTATCTCGCGTCGGAAATACATTCCCCATTATTTACTATGGGGTTATCCCAACGAGAATACGCCCGGAGACTTGTTTTTCTGAGCGCAATACAGACGGATTCTCGTCGGAATAAATACGTCCGTAAATACGTCCGGATTTCCCATTGGTAGCCATTCTAAGCTAATTGTTCCTTATTTTAGGCTGAGTTGGTGATGTATTTACGGACATAAATATGTCTGTAAATATGACCAGAACTAAACCCTGGGAACATAGAAATCCTGCTTGGAGGACCACAGGTCCCAGCCAGACCTGTGCTGTGCTGGCTCTTGCTGTAGATACTAAATATAATAAAAGATGCAAGAAGGAAAAATACATCTTAATTTTTTATTAAAAAAAAGGACACAAATTAACATCAGTACAACACCTGCATTGGCTTCTTTAATGTAAAATTTGTTGAATTCTCTCCCTTTTTTTAAGACCTTTTATAGCTATTATTTCTTTCTTTGGAGAAAATTAATATATTTTGCTTTCATTTTAAATGATCACTTTTCTATACATTGCAATGTATTTTATTCAACTTTGATTTTTCTCTTTATTCATTCATTCATTCGAAAGACAACTCTTTTTGCTCTTCACTAACATGCTTCATGATTTTTCCCTGATTTCCAGCCTGTCTAGAAACTTAAAGGGGTTTTATCAAATTTTATTAAAAAGGGCTTCAGAATAAGGGGGGCAGTGAAAACAAGCAACTTTGCAATTGGATGTCATTAGCAAAGCTGCCTTGTATTCACAGTATTCCTTATCTTGTGTTTTTTTTTTACACTGAAAATCCAGTGGGGTCTAATCCCTCCTGATCCCTCCTCCTTGCATTTCACTAGCTGAGAGCTCATTTACATTCTGTACAGCCCCCGGTCAGTTCATGGAGCTGTGTCTGTCACTCAGTAAAGGGACCATCACATTTTTACTTATACAGGCAGAAGAAACAGAATTACACTGAAGGGCTCACACAATCAGAAATAGCCCAATTTTGTGTCTATCCCTGCCTGACTCAGAGTTAGGGGCCGTAGCAAAATTTTCTCTCTCCAAACCCAGCAAAACAGACTGCAACAGATTCTAAAAATGAGAAAAAAAAACAGCTTTGTCCCGGTGCCTAACTCTCCTGCATAGAACGAGATCTGTTCAAAGACATCTCCACTGTGAGAGAAGAGTTTCAGTAGCTCAGTCTAGATTGAGTGCAGCCTGTGGTAAAGTATACAGCTCTTACAAAATAAGACTTTCATAGGGAGAGACACAGTGACATGTGGCCTCAGAGAGGGGGGGGGGTCTCGGGAGCCAGCATGCACAGTGAAAGCGGGGATGATGTCACCCAGCATTTCTGGAGTTGAGAAGCTGAGAGCAGTGTGAATCAGCCGAACTAAGGAAGCGATACATCCCCTTTAATGCATGTTAGGCGCAGTCCTTTCTGCGCCTAAGTCCCGCACTGCACCTCGCACACTGGCGAGGCGCAGGGAACTTTACACCGCATGTATGAGCGCACCTCGGGCGCCGACATACATGAGGCGCAGCTTTCACGGAAAATACCATGAAAACGGGCGCTCCGACGTGCCGATCTTCATACATGTCGCCCAAAGTGTTCAGCTTTCAAAACGTCATCCTTGCTGTGGTCCAGTGGTTCCACATTCTGCATACCCGTGACAGTTTCTGAGCTATGCAATATGACTCGGAGTATTCACCTGCCGACAGTTGTTTCGGGGGCTTTGCCCCTCACCAGTGCACAGTAGGTTACTAGTTGACTATGTGATAGACTCTAGATGTATCTCATATGGGATATTGTTCTTCATTGGGGAAAGGCGACTTATACAACATGGTCGTAATTTTAAAAAAAAATCTGAAAATTGCTGCATCATTAGGGGATTAAATAAATTAATTATGAAGAAAGCAAAAAAATAAATCAATAAAAAATGGTGAAGGCTAGAAAGTTTTGCATTTTTAGTTGTCTGGTTCTTCTTTCCCACAGCCCGTTGTCCGAGTCTCCTCCGCACCAGGTTATACAATCCATGCCGGGGTTATTACAGTGTAGCAAGACATTAATATGCACAATGAATGACACTCAATGAAATAACATCTTTAAGCATAATTAGAGGTGTTTCTTCTTCCACCGCGCGGCTCGTGTTTTCACCAGGACTGTACTTGTTATCCAACATCTTTTATGTAACCACTGTCCTCCTAAAGATATTTTAAAGTTTAAAGTGAGAACAAGGTATTATATAATCAGAAACTTGTTGCAAGGCAATAATAGTAACATTTTTTTTTGGCAAGAAAGTAAATCGGACCTTTATATATAACATGGAGGAGACTTTGTCATAGAAATTTGGATTGGATAAGCATGCTATGATTAAGGTACTAGAAGCATAAAACGCGTAAGAAGACTTTTGTTTGTTCCATGTTTTAACTCTGTGGAATAAAGAATTGTTTTATGAAGGAAGCTGGATTTTTCACTACTTTTCTACATTATTGATGGTGTCTCTGCACTACCCACATCCCTGGGGTGGGGAGGGTGGTTAAAACCCCATCTTTTTTTTTAGAAACACACACTACAAAGAGCCTAAAAACTAGGGTTGCACTTTGGCTTTGGGTTGGGACAATTCAGCCTGATCCAAAATTTGAGCAACCATTTGACACCATGCAGGACAATTGGGAAACCAATCAAGCAGGAAAAGGGAAGTGCATGATTCAATGGGAATTCTGCCACTAAAAAATAGAAAGTAAGGGTGACATGTAAGAACGGGGCTGCGGCCGAATTCTGGCGTCAAAAAAAAAATATAAAAGCAGTTTTTATATAAATATCAACAGTCACTTCAACTTTGGGGGGTTCTGGGGGTTCGCACCACATTCATAGGATTTAAAAACATTACTGGGGTTTTTTTGGGCGCCCAAAACAGGTGCAGAAAGGTAGAACACCGAGTGCCCCAGCCAACTTTTTTTTATTGGGTCTACATGCCCTGTATTATGACCGCGAAAAAACAGACCAGGGAAAAGGTGGTGCCTGAGCCAGACTTGTGGTATTGGCTCTCCCGCCCGTATTATGACCTGAGAAGAACACCAAAACCGGGGTAAAGGTGCTGCCTGGCCGACTTGTGGTTTTGGCTCTCACTGCCCTAGTATACCTCAAAGAACAGCCAACCAGGGTAAAGGGGGGTGCCTGAGCCAGACTTGTGGATTGGCTCTACACTGCCCTTATTATGACCACAAAGAACAGACCGGGGTAAAAAGCGGTGCCTACCTGATTTTTGTGGTTTTGGGCTCTACACTCCCCTGTATGTATGACCGCAAAAAACAGCCGGGGGTAAAGGTGGTCCGAGCCAGACTTGTGGATTGGCTCTACACTGCCTGAGTAGACTCAGAAGAACAGACCGGGGTAAAGGGGTGCCTGACCCAGACTTTGGTTTTTGGCTCTACACTGCCCTGAAAAGTATGCCCTGCAAAGATGCCCCTATAGCCAGAATGCCCCTATAGCCATGATGCCCCAAAAGCCAGAATGCCCCTAACCCCAGTAGATGCCCCTTTAAAGCCAGGGATCCCCCCTAAAAGCATAGATGCCCCTGTACCAGGTAAAAATCCCCTGTAGCCAGGTGATGCCCCTGAAGCCATAATGCCCTAAGCCAGGTAGTAGCAAATTTTCGAAAATTAAAAAAAAAGTCCCCCGCCTCCCGGGGCCCCGCATCCAGGTCGGGATTGCGACAGTGGGAAAGCATGTACTTCATCATTCTGTTTATCGTCAAGCAGCCCCGGGGATCTCCTGGCCCCAGCAGAGCTGCAGACCGAGGAATCCCAGCGCGCGGGGCTGGTGAAAGCAACGCCCAAAATATACAGGAGGAGTTAGGCGAGAACGATCCGTCTTGCCCCCCCGTACCAGCAGGCGCGACCCTGCTGGCTGTTATATACGGGCCGCGCAGAGTCAGGGGCTATCCTCCGGGCGGGCGGCGCCTCCTTCAGGTGAGCAGAGCCTCGGCGCCCTGGGCAATCGCCCCCCTTTCGCCCCCCCCCTATGAAGGGCCCCCGGGGAAATAAAAAATCAAGCCCTGCCGAAAAACTGGAAAAAAAAAATGCAGATAAAAATTTGAATCCTACAAAAAAACCCGGAAAAGGGAAGTTACAAAGGGGGGGGGGGGAAATTCCCTTTTTAAGGCGGGTTTTTCCCTTTTAGGGTTGCCCTAAATTTTCCACAGGCGGGGGTTGGGCTTTTTTTGTTTAAAAATTTTGGGTCGGGCCCCCATTTTTGCCCCCAAAACAAATTTTCCAAAGGGCTCACAAAAAAATAATACAAAACCCTGATGGGAACACAACTACAAAAACCCTTTTTTTTTCCAACCCAAACAGTGGGAAGAAGTTTTTTCAAAAAAATTTTGAATCGTTTTTTCCAACCCTTTCACCCTAAAAATTCTTCTCAAGCAAAGGGGGACAAAAACGGGGTTTTTAAACAGCTGCTAGGGAGGGGGCCCTGGGTTAAAAAAGAAATTTTTTCCCTTTTAAACAGCCCATTTTTCCCCACCGCCCGAAACAAAAGAGAAAACAAAAGGGGGGAAAAAATCCATCAATGTCAATGGGTGTTTTTTTTTTCTAAATGGAGGAATTGGGCTATTACAGTGTGCTTTAGAAAACCTTTTTTTGTCAGCCCCCAAAACCCTGGGTTTGCCATAAACGGGAATAAAAAAAAAATTTTAAACGGGAAGGTTCAAACCTTTTCTACTTCTAAAGTAAATGAGCCAACTTTTTAAAAATAAGAGGCGGGTAGTTTTGGAGAAAACATAGCACGTGCCAGAGAGGTCTTGTTTATGGGGGGAGGGGGGGAGCGGTGCCATTGGGGGTTCCATTTTGGGTGTTGTTATGCAAAATTAAAATTTAACAAAACCCAAATGGCCAACCTAAACCCCAAAAAGGGTTAATTGATTGTAATTTGTCCTTTGTGGAATGGGTTCTAACCATGTGGGCATTGGGGTTTTTTGAACTAAATTTTAATCTTTTGCACAGGGCCCCTACTTAAAATTTTCCCCTTTCCCTCGTTATAAAGACTTGGGTTAAAAAGTGAAAATTAAAATGGAAGAGTATGGGGTTTTAAAAACCCTTTAAATAAATTGGAAATTCGCCCCATCTGAATCCCCAACTTTGGGCAACACAGTCCAAAAACTCTTTGAATTTTTTTTTTGAAATAAATTTTAAAAATTTAAAACCGTTTTCCCCTTTGCATCATCAACCTAATCATATTTCCCCCACGCATTACATTCGTCATCCCAGCCCTGCCCGCGCCTCTCGATCCTAATAGTTTGTCTGCCATCGATCAAAAAAAAATTTCCTCATACTTGTTTGGGTAAATAAACCTTTTATCTCCCATCTTTTGGGGGGGTTTTTAAAATTTGTCAATCCTTCACCTCTTGATCCTCATAATATGTCACTGGGTCAAGAAAGCAAAAACCCAAACCCAATTTCCCCCTTTTTTCCCCTTTAAAGGGTTTTCAGCCCTTGCCCTTCTCCTCAAAAAATATGTCACCCCGTCAAGCATGCTTTCAAAAACCCCACCTTTTTCACTAAGAGTTTTTCAGCCCTTTTCTTCTCCTCATAATCAGTCACAATCCCCCCAAACATCCTCATCATATATTAGGGAAAAGAATTTGGTCGGGTAACCAAACATAAACCCATCACTCATCTCCAAGACCTCATAATCTGTCACCAGCTATAATTAAAACCTTAACCCCTTCCTTGTCTTAAATTGTAGATTTTTTTCCCATTTCACCCGTCATAAATTAAAATCCCCAGCTCCCTTTTATTTTTGTCATCAACCATAATTGATCACTCATCTCAAATTATTTTAGAGTTTTGGGCCCGTAAGATCCATATTTTATCCCTCATTTTACCCATTGTCCCATCTTTTATTCAAAAAGGCTCCCCTAATAAATTTCTTCCATTTCTGAAAATTTAATGTCCCTCCCGAAAACCTTTTTTTTTTTTTCCTTTTTGCCCAATGAATATCAAATTTAAAAGGGGGGGTTTTTCTCGGGTTTCCAAAAATTTTTTTTAAAATGCTCTGCACCTTCTTTGGGCAAGCTTTTCTGTAATTAGCATAAAGAGCTCTGGGGTTTTTTAACCCCTGTTAATTTCCCAAACCCGTGTATTCAGACTTCTGCTAATTATTTTAGATTTAGCCCCAGAAACTTCTTTGAAACTGCTGGCAAGGGGAAATTTTTCCAAAGCAAACAGTTTCTAAAAAAAATGTTTTTTGGGCTGCTATCAAAAAAGAACAAAAGCAAAGGGGGGGAGCAAATAAAAAAGGTCGGTCACCCTTTTTGGAACCATATAAGCCCCGGAAGGGGGATAAAAATCACTTGAGCTTTCCCTTAAAAAAGAAACCCATAAAAAAAGCAATTTTATTTGGAAAAAAGTCCCCTTCCCTTTATGTTCCCTACATTTTGAAAGCTATTCTTTGTAGTGAGAAGAATGCCTGGGAGATACCAGAGTAAAGAAAGAAAGGGGGAAAATAAAATTTGGGCAAAAAGTAAATATCAACCGAATATAATGCATGAGAAATACAGTAGAGAGGGGAGAATTTCCAAATTTTAAAAAATGGGGGCGGGGGGGGGGTGCCCCCCCCAAAAGCTTTTCCCTACATTTAAATTTAAATTTTAAAAGAAAATTATTTTCTCCAAAACTCTCAGAGGCACAAATGGCGCTATTTAAAAGTATTTAGGTTTAAAGGACCCCCTACGAACCTTTTCCCTCCCCCGTCGGGGCCCTCCGGTGCTCGCAGAAATTTCAAATCCCCGGGGGAAAACAACACTTTTTTTCAAGCTAAAGTTCAACTTAAATTGCCTCCAAATCGCACACAGGTCCCAAGGTTTTTACCCGCTCGGTTAAATGACTATTCCCCCCACAAAAACCAAACTTCTAACAAAACCCAAAGGGGGAAAGCTTCCCCATGGGGCCCCAAAAAAACCCCCCCCCCCATGTAATGACTGATGGCTGCAACTTGTGCATCCATTGGTGGCCACATGGATTCATGGTTCCCGCTCAACTGGGTGCTTTTACCCTTAGGCTATGTTCACAAGGCTTAACTGCGGGACATAATTACGCCCCTCAATTACGCCGTGTGGAGGGGCGGGAGCGGGGGGGGGGGAGGACCCGCCGGCCCATTGACTTGCATTCCGGGCCCCGCGTATACCCCCGCGGAAATTCCATGTCATTTTATCCCACCCTCGCAATTCGCCGAGGGGGGGAAAGACGTAATCCATTTTTTTAAATGGAACTGTGAATTCCGTAATGTTGGGACTTTTTTTTAAAAGCCCGAAATTTTTTGGGCACCGGGCCCATTTTAAGCGTGTGAACTACCTTAAAGAGAACCTGTCACTAGTTTTGCCCCCTGCGAGGCAGCAAAACCCAAGTGTCAGACTGGTTCCCAGCGCTGGGTCCCTTATTCTGTAAGATGCTGGAGTTTTAGAGCATTTAGGGCGAGATGTCCGAAAAGTGGCGTATCCAGAGCAGTTTGAGGCACATTAAATCAGTGTAAAGTGCGCCTGAAAGTCTACTTTCTAAAATCTGGCGTCAGGTATACCTTGCATAGAAAAAGGTGAATCGCGTCAAATAAGGAGCAGTGCGCAACTCGCGGCGCATAGCATACAAAAATTTGGGAGTTTTTAAAAAAAGCGCCCCAAAATATCGCATTGCCCGCGGAGGTGCATAACATATGTAAATGGGGCCTCAATAGGGGCATTGTGCAATGGGGGGCGAAAAAGGCCCCCCATATTTAGCCCCATACAAAATGTTGTACCCAGTGTATAATGGGGGCCCGTTTTGGGGTACGACAGTTCATTTACAACAAGAAAATGGGCCCTCCAAATGTTTTTTGGCCAAAATAGACCAAAAAAAATGGGGGTTTTCGTTTGGGACAAGTCCCTTAATCCAAATTTATTCATAGAGGTGTTTGCCCCCCCACCCAAAGGCTAGCCCCCCCCCAACTTGCAGTTTTTTCACGTTTTTTCTACCTATTCAAAGTAATGGGTTTTATCGTTGAGGTGGGTGGGGCACCCTTAAAGGGGGCGTGGGGCATAAAAAAAAAGGACCTTTTCAGGGGGGAAAACTGCAGATTTGAGCTTTTAAATGCCCCTAAAACTGTTCCCCCTTTAAAAAATTTGGGGGACCCACCCGCTGGAAACAGCGGGGTTCTGACACTGGTTGTAAACCTATTTTACAGGTTTCTTTTTTAAGGGCCCTCATTGAATTTTTGGGCCTAAGAAATGGGGGGGTTTTAGGGTAGAAATAAGTATTTTTTTTTCCCCATTGAAATTTGATGCCACCGAAATTACCCCCCCAGGTGGCCCCCAATTTTAATTTGGGTTTATTTTAGTGCGGGCCTTTGGGTGGTTTTTGTCGGGAGTATCGAAATGGAGGTCACTAAATGGTCCATGTTTCATGGAAAGGATAGGAAAAAGGGAACAAACATTTAGCCCTTTCCTTTTTGAAAAAACATGCAAATAAGAGACCTTTCCCAAAATTTTCCCATGGGGGCCTCCGACTTCTGTGCGTAAGAGTGCTCCCTTTTTTGGCAGATTTCCCCCGGGCCAGGGAAAAACAGGGTAGCTATTTACTTGAAAGACACCATTTTTGATAATTTTCCACAAATATCGAAAAAACTTGCAAAACCATTTTTTCTTTTTTTGCAGAACGTGTACAAAATTTTTGCCTTTGGAAAATTTTTTCCCGAAGGGGGCTTTGGGGTTTTTTTTTTAAAAGGGGTACCCTGGGTTTGGGGGTTAAATGTTTGATTTTTTTTTACCATAAATGTGTCATAAAAAGGAGTGGAATACCCTGTGTTGGCCAGGGTTTTTTGGACAGGACCTTTAAAAATTTAAAGGGTTTCCCCCGGGCCTTCACCCTTAGGCCCCACAAGGGGGCTTGAACTCCCAGGCATAACCTGGCGAATCACTCTGGTATTCTGGTTTCAGACAAGGTAAAAAGAGATTAGTCGGACGAAGCGAAGGTGGGGGCATTAATTTAATCGAGTAGAGACTGGGTCGGACGGTGGAGTCACCGTAGTGGGTAAAGAGTAGCCATGGTTCAATGCTGGAAAATAAGACATGTGGTCTGACACTGGAACACGTAAGGCTGGCACAGCACCAACAATCTGGTAGAGGGCTGGGAGGAGGTGATGTTTGAATTGGGTTACAGTCGAGTCGGAAATAGGCTAATACAAAAAAGGTGGGCAAAAATACCAATGGTCAGTCCCCGGGGGAAAAAAGGGAATTTGGGTCTGCACGGCACCAATGATCTGGAAGGGGCCTTTTAAAGATTTTTTTAAAGCAGAAATATCAAAAGGTAATGATGTGCGCGGGCCCCTTTTTGGTTCCGAATTTTGGCACCTTCCTAGAGGGGAGGGAGCGGAGGAAGATGGGGAAAACCACCTACACGGGGCCACCGGTACCCAACGGCCCATGGCTCCAATGAGTCACACAGCAACTTGTGCATAAATGTTGGTATTTATGCTGCTAAAAGTCTGGAAAGATTGTTTCATGGGGAGAACGCGGGTTTTCGGGAATTTTCCAAAACCCCGAAAAATTCAGCTAAATACCGTGTCAAAAATAATGGACAAGCCCTAAAGCTGTGTGTTTTGTGTTGGACACCCAGAAAGTGCTAATCCAATAGTATGGGTGTCACTAATAGGTTGTAAGCCAGCATGGTGCACCACACGTTCTGTATTTTTGGCACCCTTCTATATCCCTTTTTTATATGAATTAAACCCCAAAACCCCCCCCCATCACGAGTTATATGTGGCTTTTTGCATAGTGGGGTAAAAAAGGGATTAAAAATAATTGCATTTTGTATCATCTAAATTTTTCCCAGCAATGGGGATTGGGGGGGGATGCTGCTCAGCAATAGCTGCACTTGTTTAATTTTTTTCCCCGGGGCAATAGGCCAGAGCCTGCTATGGGTTAGTCTAGTCCCGCCATTGGCTGTAAATATGCCCCAAAAAAAATTTTATTTTTTTTTTTGAGTAATAAATCCCCCTTTTTTGTTGTGTTTTTTAACCCTAAACGAAAAACCTTAAAACCCCCAAGCTTTTGAGTGTTGTTCAAACTGTTCGGAAAAGTTTAAGTTGGGAAGGGGAAATTCAGATTTTTTTTAAAATTTAGCCAACTTTTACTTCATTCAAGTAAATGCTTACATTCTCCATCGCATTCGACGCGCTATTTTAATAGTTTTTAGGTGCATTAAATCAGTGTAAAGTGCGCCTGAAAGTACGATCCTCTCAAAAATCTGGCGCCAGGTATACCTTGCATAGCAAACATAATGCGTGTGAAAAGGCACATTGCGCCTTTTTAGGCGCATTGTGCAAATCACGGCACATAGCTTATCATTGGTAGTTGTATGTAATGCGGGTAAATTTAGGCGCTTTTTCGCACGGAAAGGGGCATAACATATCATTACTAGTTTATGTAATGCACCTATCGCTATAAACTAAATGATATGTTATGCGCCTCCCTTGCGCAATGCCCCTCGATAGGCGCATTACATACACCACCAATGATATGCTATGTGCTATGGAGGCGCACAATGTATCATTTTTAGGCGCATTTCAATGTGTTGTGCCCGGCTTATAATGCGTCTAGTGTTGGTGTACTGTTATGGATGGTGATTCCAGCTTCTCCTCACCTATATAGGTATAAAACTTAACCCGAACATCTTCTCTCATGGACTTTACGGGGGTTCGAAGTTTGAGTTCGACTCGAACTTCGAACCGAGCTTCTCAAAGTTTGAGGTTCGACTCGAACTTCTTAGGGTTCGATCACCTCTAGTTATCGGTCATGTGGCCATAGATACACTAGGTCTGTGTTCTGATAAATGCATTGAGCAGAACAGAACCTTAAAGGGAATGTGTCATCAAAAATGACTTATTGTTTAACTCACGTTTTTATGTTCAACACATTTTTTAAGAATTTTTGGTAATATATTTTTTTTTTATTTTCCATATCACTTTCAATATTTTTTAATAATTCTTAAGTCCTGCATTTTTTCCCTTTGGCCACTAAGCCTAAAAATTTGTCTGACACTTTCTGTTCTGTAGAGAAAGATTCTCAGTTGTCCGCTCATTATCAGCACAAAGAGGGTCAAACTGAAAGGAGAAAAACCGGTGGTGAATAGATAACACAGGATCCACAAGTCACAAGAGGAGATGGCCACAGTTTCCCCCCCTCCCCTCCCTGCACATTTGACTTCTTCCCGGGTCACAGAGCATGACTAGAAACTCTCCTATAGAAGTCAATGGGACTGAGTCAGCCTTAAGTCTCCTATGTGCAAGACACTACTGTAAAGCATCTCTCTGACTGCTGTTAAAGCAGTGCAAACAAGGCCTAGTGGCCAAAGTGAAAACTGCAGGACTTAAGAATTATTAAAAAATATTGAAAGTGATATGAAAAATAAAAAAAAAAAAACGACCAAAAATTACTAAAAAATGTGTTTAACATAAAAACGGGACTTAAACAATGACTCATTTTTTTTGATGACACATTCGCTTTAACCTTCGCCTTTGTGCTTGTAGAGAAGCCACCGCGCACGTGCTCCTTCTTCACAGGTCCCATCATGTGTGAGATTATGAAACTGATATTACAGGATGTGGAGATTATTTATTTATAGACGAGGCCTTCGGATCCCTGTGATTCCAATTTTAGGACTTGTGATCCAGGTGTCGCTGAAATAAAGACGAGGGAAGAACTCGAGATCAAAGCAGAAGCAGGAGGAAGTTATCAGGATAAGACGACGGCTAATATTGTTACATTGTTATTCCAATCAATGATGGTCTGGACTGGTCCAATCATGTATCACATGGACCTTCCAGCTCACGGCACTCAGATCTTCTGCAAGTGATCTGCAATCTGTGGCTCCTTAGCTTCTGTACAACTATAACTCCCAGCATGTCCTGATATCCTGTAGACCACAGGTGTCAAACTGCGGCCCTCCAGCTGTTGGGAAACTACAACTCCCATCATGCATTTGTATAATCTATAACAGTGGGCATGGTGGGAGTTGTAGTTTTGCCACAGCTGGAGGGCCGCAGTTTGACACCCCTGCTGTAGACAGACACATTTAGGTTTTAAAGGGAATCAACAAAATATATTTGATTACTAATTAAACCAGACACAGATCCAATTTTTTTTTTATTCTTAGCTATTCTTATTTTCTGATTGTAGATTTCCTAAGTCTGTATAGGATTATAGGGGCGGCCATCTTGCCTGAACTGCTTTACAGAAGCTTCATGGACAAGAGCCTGTGGACAGGAGCAGACCCAAATTGACTTCTATAGGAGGGGTTTGGGGGTCTTGAGGGGGCGCAATGCCTTCAATGTGACCTGGGAGGAATCAATTGTCAGGGATTGTGGTGAAGTGTGAATCTCCAAATGTTAGGGTGGAATCCTGTTTATCTATACACATTGGTGCCACCTTTCAGTGTAACCCTGCCTGTGCTGATAATAAAGGAGACTGCAGGGAAGTGATCTCTACAGAACATGAGGCATTAGTCTATGGTGAACCCCTGTGTTATCTATACACATTGGTGTCACCTTTCAGTGTAATCCTGCCTGTGCTGATAATGAGGAGACTGTGAAGAAGTGATCTCTACAGAACATGAGGCATCAGTCTATGGTAAATGGTGGATCCTGTGTTCTTTATACACATTGGTATCACCTTTTAGTGTAATCCTTCCTGTGCTGAGGAGACTGCGGAGAAGTGATCTCTACAGAACATGAAGAATTAGTCTCTGTTGGATCCTGTGTTATCTATACACATTGGTGTCACCTTTCAGTGTAAACCCTGCCTGTGCTGATAATGGGGAAAACTGCAGGGAAGTGATCTCTACAGAACATGAGGCATTAGTCATTGGTAAATCCTGTGTTATCTAAAACACATTGGTGTACACCTTTCAGTGTAATCCTGCCTGTGCTGATAATGAGGAGACTGCAGGGAAGTAAATTCTCTACAGAACATGAGGCATTATCTATGGTAAATCCGTGTTATCAATACACATTGGTGCCACCTTTCAGTGTAATCCTGCCTGTGCTGATAATGAGGAGACTGCAGGGAAGTGATCTCTACAGAACATGAGGCATTAGTCGATGGTGGATCCTGTGTTATCTATACACATTGGTGGTTGTTGCAGGCAGAATTATATTGTTTACACCTACTTAGTGGCATGTTTTTTAGCTATAGAGCTTGTTGGCATATTCTATAGGTATGCCATCAAGGTGTGATAGGTGTAGGGCCCACCTCTAAGACTTGCACCTATCTCAGGAACAGGCCCACGAAAGTGTTGAAAAGCTGATTGCACTTGTGCACGACTCTCTATTCTGGTCTATGGGAATTCTGAATATGGACAAACATTCCGCTCCCTTGTGCTGGGAACTCCCATAGAACAGAATGGATAACACAGCGTTCCCCTGTACTGGGAACTCACATAGAACTTAATGATAACACAGCGCTCCCCTGTACTGGGAACCCCATAGAACAGAAAAGCAGAACAGAACGCTCCCTTGTACTGGGAACTCCCATAGAACAGAACGGAGAGAACACAGCGCCTCCCCCCGTAAATGGGATCTCCCATAGAACAGAATTGGAGAACACACCAAACCTCCCCTGTTAAAATGGGAACTCCCATAAGAACAGAATTGGAAAACACCCAGCGCTCCCCTGACTAGGGAACTCGCCCATAGAACAGAATGGAGAACACAGCTCTCCCCTGTACTGAGAATTCCCATAGAGGAGAATGGAGAACACAGCGCTCCCCTGTACTGGGAACTCCCATAGAACAGAATGGAGAACACAGCGCTCCCCTGAACTGGTAACTTCGAGAGAGGAGAATGGAGAACACCGCGCTCGCCTGTACTGGAAACTCCCATAGAACAGAATGGAGAACACAGTGCTCCCCTGCACTGGGAACTGCCATAGAACAGAATGGAGAACACAGTGCTTTTCCCCCGTACTGGGAACTCCCCTAAAAGAGAATGGAGAACACACCGCTCCCCCTGTACTGGAACTCCCATAGAACAGAATGGAAACACAGCGCTCCCCTGACTGGAAACTCCCAAAAGAGGAGAATGGAGAACCCCAGCGCTCCCCTGCAACTGGGAAACTTGCCATAGAACAGAATTGGAGAACACAGTGCTCCCCCTGTACTGTGAACTCCCTAAAACAAATGGAGAACACAGCGCTCCCCTGTACTGGGAACTCCCATAGAACAGAATGGAGAGTTGTGCACAAGCGCAACCAACTCCCTGAACCGACACCTTTTGAGGCCCGTTTCCAACATCGGTGTGAGTCTCTTATCAATTTGCCATCAAAATTTTTAGTGGAAACTGATGTTTATGAAATATGAAGCTCTGACCCCTATACAAATATTTTAAGAATTGCATTCATTAAATAATAGCGCACAATCGGTTGTTTCCCATGGCAGAACACTGAATGTCGTGCTGCTCTGTAAGAAAGCTCTCAGAGGTTACGTTTTGGTAGTGTACCTTTTGGTAACAGATTATTAACTGTTAGACATTCCTGTACGACACACTGGAAGATATCTGCCCAGTCTGTAATGTTTAAAGAGAACCTGTCACATAGTTTATGCCCCCTGTGCTGAGGGCAGCACAAGCCAGTGTCAGACCTGCTGTTTCCAGCACTGTGTCCCTTATTCTGTAAGATGCTGGAGTTTTCGTGTATTTAATGCTCAAATCTGCAGTTTTCAGCCAGAAAAGAGTCAGTCAAAGAGTCAGTTTTTTTCAAACCCCGCCCACCTCAACTGATAAACTTGTTACTTTGAATAGCCAGAAACACGTGAATAACTGTCAGTGGGCGGGGCTAGCCTTTGGTGGGCGGGGCTAACACCTACTCATGAATAAGATTTAAGGGGTAAAGCCTCTAAAACTGCTGCATCTTACAGAATAAGGGACACAGCGCTGGGAACAGCAGGTCTGACACTGGCTTGTGCTGCCCTCAGCAAGGGGGGCACAACCTATGTGACAGGTTCCCTTTAAGTAGTGCCACATCATTGGACTGAGAGAAGCAGGATGGTTGCTTTGACGAATGGCTGATATCTGCATCATTCTGACCAATTTGTTAGGAAATGTTGGGAGCAATGGTAACATGAGGACACACACGGGCTATCAGTAGAGGATGATCCACCATCAGTACATGTAGCTCCCATAGTTTCCTCTCCAGCATCCAGACACAGGTGGCAACTTCACGAAACACCCCTGTGTGTACCTGGAACATTTCCAGGTGATTAGCAGTAGTAGATTTGATGTAAAGAGGCCATTGACAGCCAACCACCATCATATTCATTTGCAGTGGTTTCGTGAACAAGAAACCTGGACTACTATTGACTGGAATCGTATTGTCTTTAGCAACGAATAAAGGTTCTGTTTGGGATCTAACAATGGTTGGGTTGAAGTATGGAGATCTCATGGTGAGCACTGCAATT
The DNA here is from genome assembly GCA_025379985.1 of Phyllomedusa bahiana. Classification (NCBI taxonomy): domain Eukaryota; kingdom Metazoa; phylum Chordata; class Amphibia; order Anura; family Hylidae; genus Phyllomedusa; species Phyllomedusa bahiana. The sequence goes on along the minus strand of JAODAL010005699.1, from coordinate 106,130 downwards.
CTGCCTCATCTGCTGTGGAACCGCACATTGCCCCAACTGCTGGTGAGATGATCTGGAACCATCACCTACGACAGGTGGTCAACCCTAGTAGTGATACAAGGAACTCTAACAACTCAGTAAAGAAAATTAATCCTTAAATTAAATATCTGGTAGATCCCCTTTAGAAGTCTAATTTTAGACCATTCCTCCCTCCAAAGGTGCATCAGCTCATCAATATTTTCTAGGATGTCTTACATTTCTTTAGGTCAGACCCCGGCATCTCAATAGGGTTAAGGTCAAGACTTTCCAAAAGCAGAGCTTTTCTTGTTCTACCATTCTTTTGTTGATTTCCTTGTTTCCTATGAGTCATTATCTTGTTCCATAACCAAACGTCTCCTCAGGTTGAGGTCATGGACTGGAACCCTTACATTCTCATGGAAATTGTTCTCATAGGTTTTATATTTATTATTTCCTCAATGAAAACAAGAACCCATGAGGAACAAAACAGCCCAAATCATGATATTTTTCCCATCATGCTGCACAGTTAGATAAGGTTTTGGTGTTGATGTGCAGTATTCTTTCCATGATGTACCTCCATTATGCTGTTCTTAAGCAATTTTTTTTGGACAGCAGTGACTTATTTTTAGCGTTTGCACAGCTGGAATGAAGTTTTGGTGTGCAGTGTTATTTCCATGATGCTTCCTCCATCATGCTGTTGGAGGAGGTTTTGATGTTAGTGTACAGTGTTTTTTCATGATGCCCCCTCCATCGTGCTGTTGGATGAGGTTTAGATGTTGGTGTGCAGTGTTCTTCCATGATGCCCCCTCCATCGTGCTGTTGGATGAGGTTTAGATGTTGGTGTGCAGTGTTCTTCCATGATGCCCCCTCCATCGTGCTGTTGGATGAGGTTTTGGTGTTGGTGTGCAGTGTTGTTTCCATGAGGCTTCCTTTGTGCAGTGTTCTTTGCATGATGCTCCTCCCCCTGTTCCCTTTGGATGAGGTTTTGGGGGGGGTGACGTGTTTTTCCATGATACCCCCCCAGCTGACACTTGGATGAGGTTTAGATGTTGGTGTGCAGTGTTATTTCCATGATGCTTCCTTCTCAGCTTTTGGATGGATTTTGGTGTTGGGTGCAGTGTTTTTTCCCAGATGCCCCTTCCTAATGTTTTGTGCAGTGTTTTTCCATGTGCCCCCCCAACGTGCTGTTGGATGGGTTTGATTTTGTTGGGCAGTGTTTTTTCCCAGACCCCCCTCCATGCCACACATTTGGGATGAGGTTTGTGTTGGTGGGGGTGTTATTTCCAGGATGCTTCCTCCATCATGCTGTTGGATGAGGTTTTGGTGTTGTTGTGCATTGTTCTTTTTCCTCCACAGTATTGTGCTCTCGAGCTAAAAAAAAAAATAATCTACTTTTGTCTCATCTGAATTTTTAAGCACTTTATTTTGGGGGGGAGGGGGAGGAAAGCCATGTTTTTTAGCATTTTGGTTTTATAGTCGTAGTTCTTCCCCCTTTCCCCTTGAGTTCTTTCTCAATTCTTTGCCCATTGTGCTCTTTTGATAGTAGAACAGTCCCAATTTTTTCCATTTACAGGCAATTTATGTCCCTCAGAACTGATTTTCATCAAGTTCTGTAGCTCCTGTCACCTTTTTGTTACAAGTCAGGTGGTCGATCCACTGAGTCGACCGTGAACTTTTGCGTAGAACCATGATGAGGAGCAGAGTCTAAGTAACACCTTGATCTTCACCCTTTAACTCCTTACACAAGAGAACTGGTCTTTGCTGCAGGGAACTTTAGTCACCCGTATCGACTGCTGACGGACAAGTGTAGAAACAAATGGGCAGACAGAAGACAAAGGTGGGTCACAATCAAAATCGGGAGGTGTAGTTCACTTTAATGTACACGGAATAAGGGGGCAAAACGGGTTTACTGTCATCGAGTCAAGGCAAAGGTCAAGCGGCAAAAGACAGATGGGGAAAAGTTAGAAAAGGCCCAAAAGAAGGAAAAAATTAAAACCGAAAAGGGACAACACTCTTGATGTTGTGAAGCATAAAAATAACCTAAAAATGAGCTGAGGGGGAGCTGCCCTTTAATTATCCACGGGCATCAGGAGTTGGGTTAGGAGAGCTGGATGGTATGCACTGGCCCTTTAAATCAATGACAAGCATGTGCACACCCCAGAGGAAGGCTGGCAGTAGAGAAAGAAGAGAAGAGCCGATGGACCAGGGAAGGAGACGCAGCACAACGTGGCAGCATGCTACACAAGTGCAAATAGGCTGCGGTGCAACTAATGACACTTATCCAGTCTCATGTGTCTCTGTAACACGTCTTTTGAGGTTTGCTGAAAGTTGTTTGCACTAAGGCATGGTTCACACTCACAGTAAGAAAAGCAGAATTGTCAGTGGCCAGGACATTTTATTTAAAGTGTAAAAAGCCTCTCACCCTCACCCCCTTTTCCTTCCAAACCCAAATAATCTAATAAAATTCAATCACCTTTTACCAGTCAGCGCTTGGAAAAATCATCATAGGGATGCCACCCTCATTATTCTTCTCACATATCGAACAGCAACATTTAAATATCATATAGAGCTTTTTTTTTTTTTTTTTTTATTTGTGTGTTTTTTTTTTATTTATTCCTAAATCATTCCCAATCAGTCCCAAAACGTACAGGACTTGCTGGCTTGTCTCTCTGACTGTCAGCTCTCATCCTTTTTACATTTCAAGGTTCAATGAACACAATGAGCGACTTGTCCCATTAGGGCTGCACCATTTTATTGTTGTATTTTGCACCAAAAAACTGTTGACGTCCTATATATAAATGAACTGTCGTGCACCAAAACTAAGTGCATTATACGCCAGGCACGACACATCTGAATGCGCCTAAAGTAGGTGCATCATATATGACAGCAAGGATATGCTATGCGCCTACATTTTGCTGTATGTCTAGATTAGATGCATTCATTATACTATGCAAGGTACCAGACACCAGATTTTTTAGAGGTTCGTTAACTCAGGTGCACTTTATGCTCATTTAATGCGCCTTAAAACTAGGGTGGCGGCGCCTCTTTGTCGACATGTCGCCCAATGTGAACTGATGTCAGCAAAGAGGCCCCTCCACGCCAGTTTTAAGGTGCATTAAATGAGTGTAGTGCACCTGAGTTAACGAAACTCTAAAAAATGTGTTGCCTGGTACCTTGCATAGTATAATTGATGCACCTAATCTAGGCAAAAGATGGCGCTGGCGAGCTCTTCAGCTCTTTCCCAAAAGCCTCTACTGTCTGCAAAATGCCCAGTGAGGTGCAAAAAAAGTGACTGAGTATCTGACATGGTGACTCTTCCCAATGAGGTACATTACCGCTTTTAGCTACACTCACCTCTCACCTAGCCAGCCAGCAAGTTCTACTCTGCACTGATGAGGAGCAAGTACCCTGAAACAGCTGTTTCTAGATGAACTTCACTCTCATGCTCTCATGCCTTATTACATTGCAAGAATCAATGAGCCACATGTGATTTGAGGATTACTACATCCAATAAATGGCACTGCCGAGTTCTTCAGCTCTTTCCCAAGAGCCTTTGCTGTATGCAAAATGCCCAGTGAGATGCAAAAAAGGCGGCTTAGTAACTTCACACACCGACATGGTGCCTCTCCCCAATGAGGTACATTACCGCTTTTAACCACACGTGCCTCTCACCCAGCAAGTTCTACTCTGCACTGATGAGGAGCAAATACCCCAAAACAGTTGTCTGTAGATGAACTTCGCTGCCATGCTTTCATGCCTTTTTACATTGCTAGACTCAATGAGTCACATGTGAATTGAGGATTACTACATCCAATAAATGGAGCTGGTGAGCTCTTCAGCTCTTTCCCAAAAGCCTTTGCTGTACATGAGCTCCAATAGCATGCCAGATAGAGGATTGCTTGACTTTTTTTAATGTTTAAATGTTATGAGCAGGACCTGATGAGAGTAAAGAAAGTTGGAAACATTTCCCAGTCCAGAAAAAGATGAACCCATTATCCTCTTATGTATTGCATGTTGTCACGAGTGGCGCCACGGGAGCACTCATGTTTGCCCCTCGGGATCCCTGCCGGGGTTGGGTAGCGCCGATGGCCACGAGAACGGTCCGCGGGCGCACTCGCTTCCCTAACTTAACCTGACTGCGCTCCTGTCCTGTCTGCTCCCTCTGCGCGTGCGCGTTTATGTAAATTTAAAGGGCCAGCACGCCGGTGATTGTATAATCACCGGGTGCTGACCCTATATATTGGGTTTTGCCCTGTCAGTCTCTGCTGGATCTTTGTTGCCTCTGCGCCTTAGAAAAAGCATTCTTGTGTATTCCGTTTTGCCGTGTTCCCGACCTCCGCCTATGTTTCTTGACTCTGAACCTTCGCTGCCTGACTGTCCCCGACTATGGTTCTCGTCTTACGATTTGGTACCTCGTGCACCTCGGCTGCCACCGCAGGCAAGTTGCACTAGGGTTAGCGACCTGGTAGACTCCCGCCGCAGCAAGTCCATCCCGCTTTGCGGCGGGCTCTGGTGAAAACCGGGACCTGCTTAGATTCCGCTCCCTGGCGTGGCTTTCACCATCGCTTGCGGTGTTCCAGAGGATCCACCTCTCTGGCCGTTACACATGTTTCATTGTTGGTCAAGTCTAATCTTATCTACTTATGTCCAGAGAACAAGATCATTATGTCATTATCTACTATTTGTACTGAAATTATATAAGTCATCAACTACTGTAACCTGAGATCAGTCTGCCCGGCCAACTAGGAGTTTCATCTCTTTACACAGTTGGAAAAGGACAACGTTTGATGCATAATTTTTAATGACATAGTACTGCCAAAATAAAATTTAAAAAATAAATGCCGAAAATTCTAAAACAATTTTTCCAAGAATATTGGTTATAACAAAAATACTTATTTAAAAAAAAAAAAAAGAATTGTCCTTTTAATACAGAGATTGACTAACTTTTTTTCTCCCTGCACTGTCAATGTTTACTCCCAGTACCCTACAAAATCCATGAACTTTGTAACTTTCTGTGTGTTATTAGATACATTGTGCTTTTCTGTTATTGTGACTAAGATACAATTATTATCACTATAACTGCTGATTTTCATCCCTCATTGATGTAAATTATTTAAAAAATAACTTTTATTCACAAATTTCCAAATACAGGGGAGTGCTGTGTTCTCCATTTTGTTCTATGGGAGTTCCCAGTACAGGGTAGCGCTGTGTTCTCCATTCTTCTCTATAGGAGTTCCCAGTACAGGGGAGTGCTGTGTTCTCCATTCTGTTCTATGGGAGTTCCCAGTACAGGGGAGCGCTGTGTTCTCCATTCTTCTCTATGGGAGTTCCCAGTACAGGGGAGCGCTGTGTTCTCTCCATTCTTCTCTATGGGAGTTCCCAGTACAGGGGAGCGCTGTGTTCTCCATTCTGTTCTATGGGAGTTCCCAGTACAGGGGAGCGCTGTGTTCTCCATTCTGTTCTATGGGAGTTCCCAGTACAGAGGAGCACTGTGTTCTCCATTCTGTTCTATGGGAGTTCCCAGTACAGGGGAGCGCTGTGTTCTCCATTCTGTTCTATGGGAGTTCCCGTTACAGGGGAGCGCTGTGTTCTCCATTCTGTTCTATGGGAGTTCCCAGTAGAGGGGAGTGCTGTGTTCTCCATTCTACTCTATGGGAGTTCCCAGTACAGGGGAGCGCTGTGTTCTCCATTCTGTTCTATGGGAGTTCCCAGTACAGGGGAGCGCTGTGTTCTCCATTCTGTTCTATGGGAGTTCCCAGTACAGGGGAGTGCTGTGTTCTCCATTCTGCTCTATGGGAGTTCCCAGTACAGGGGAGCGTTGTGTTCTCCATTTGTTCTATGGGAGTTCCAGTACAGGGGAGTGGTGTGTTCTCCATTCTGTTCTATGGATGTTCCCAGTACAGGGGAGCACTGTGTTCTCCATTCTGTTCTTTGGGAGTTACCAGTACATGGGAGCGGGGTGTTCTCCAATGTGTTCTATGGGAGTTCGCCGTAAAGGGGAGCGCTGTGTTCTCCATTCTGTTCTATAGGAGTTCCCACTACAGGGGGAGGCTGTGTTTCTCCATTCTTCTCTATGGGAGTTCCCAGTACAGGGGAGCGCTATGTTTTCCATTCTGTTCTATGGGAGTTCCCAGTACAGGGGAGCGCTGTGTTCTCCATTCTTCTCTATGGGAGTTCCCAGTACAGGGGAGCGCTGTGTTCTCCATTCTGTTCTATGGGAGGTTCCAGTACAGGGGAGCGCTGTGTTCTCCCTTCTGCTCTATGGGAGTTCCCAGTACAGAGGAGCACTGTGTTCTCCATTCTGTTCTATGTAAGCTCCCAGTACAGGGGAGCCCTGTGTTCTTCATTCTGTTCTATGGGAGTTCCCAGTAGAGGGGAGTGCTGTATTCTCCATTCTACTCTATGGGAGTTCCCAGTACAGGGGAGCGCTGTGTTTACTCATTCTGTTCTATGGGAGTTCCCGGTACAGGGGAGCGCGGTGTTCTCCATTCTGTTCTATGGGAGTTCCCAGTAGAGGGGAGTGCTGTGTACTCCATTCTACTCTATGGGAGTTCCCAGTACAGGGGAGCGCTGTGTTCTCCATTCTGTTCTATGGGAGTTCCCAGTACAGGGGAGTGTTGTGTTCTCCATTCTGCTCTATGAGAGTTCCCAGTACAGTGGAGCACTGTGTTCTCCATTCTGTTCTTTGGGAGTTTCCAGTACAGGGGAGCGCTGTGTTCTCCAATCTGTTCTATGGGAGTTCCCAGTACAGGGGAGCGCTGTGTTCTCCATTCTGTTCTATAGGAGTTCCCAGTACAGGGGAGCGCTGTGTTCTCCATTCTTCTCTATGGGAGTCCCAGTACAGGGGAGCGCTGTGTTCTCCATTCTGTTCTATGGGGAGTTCCCAGGACAGCGGAGCGCTGGGTACTCCTTTCTGTTCTATGGGAGTTCCCAGTACAGGGAGCGCTGTGTTCTCCATTCTGCTTCTATGGGAGTTCCAGTAGGAGAGCACTGTGTTCTCCATTCTGTTCTATGGGAGTTCCAGTACAGCGGGAGCGCTGTGTTCTCCATTCTGTTCTATGGGAGTTCCCAGTACAGGGTAGCACTGTGTTCTCAATTCTTTTCTATGGGAGTTCCCAGTACAGGGCAGCGCTGTGTTCTCTCCATTCTGTTTTATGGGAGTTCCCAGTACAGGGGAGCGCTGTGTTCTCTATTCTGTTCTATGGAAGTTCCCAGTACAGGGGAGCGCTGTGTTCTCCATTCTTCTCTATGGGAGTTCCCAGTACAGAGGAGCGCTGTGTTCTCCATTCTGTTCTATGTGAGTTCCCAGTACAGGGGAACGCGGTGTTCTACATTCTGTTCTATGGAAATCCCAGTACAGGGGAGCGCTGTGTTCTCCATTCTGCTCTTAGGGAATTCCCAGTACAGGGGAGCACTCTAAAATCCACGAGCTTTGCAACTTGTGTGTTCTTAGATACATTGTGTTTCTCTGTGACTACAATATAATTATTATCGCTACAACTACTGATTTTCATCTCATTGGTGTAATTTATTTAAAAAGTAATTCTTATTCACAAATTTATGACATTGTCAATAAAGCATTAAAACACAATTTAGCTCTGAATCTTTCATTTCTAAATATCTCTCAATTTCCTTTACAGCTTGTTTGTAGTGTTCGGCTCTAACTGGGGACATCCCACATTGATTTTAACAATATTCACCCAAAATATCTACCATAACCGTATCCCAAATGGTTAGCATTTTTTACTGGGTTTGAATGGGTTAAGTTACTCGTTCTCCAGCTTATCTGGTGCTGTGGCGCGTTCGCTCTAAGGTAATTTCGATCTGATGTCACTTCTGGTCCAACATCACATTAGGGTTAAGTATGATGTGGGATCAGAAGCGCCAGTGAAAGGGTAAATTAACCCATAGTAGCTCAGCTGAAAAAAACAGTAAAACCTTAGGCCTCACCAGAATTTCAGGTGTAGGTTTAGCTTATAGTCCATATTTTGGTGAATACCTTCAAAATTCAATTTGAGCTGACTTAAATCAGAAGTGTTAGAGTTGTGGTTATGGCGAGGTTTAGGGTCAGATTTAAAAAAATTAAGTTGGGGTCACCTGAACTGAGTCCCACTGGTGTTGAACTCGGTAAGTAGAAAAAAAAGGAGGGATGACCTGTGTCCTAAATAATCCACAGTTAAGAGGCGTGATTGTTTCTACACTGTTCTGCTGTAATAATATATTGGAGCACATTGTGCAAAAATGGCTTTGTCTATGGGAAGTGTAATAGGAATAGTAAGATGGCAGCCATGGAGTCCCTCATCAAGCCTCTGGGTGCCATAACACCCGTTTTGCACCCAGCCGGGGTGCTTATCGGGCAACATAATAGTGCATGCTTATGGCAAGGTTTAGGGTCAGATTTAAAAAATTTAAGTTGTGGATTGCCTGAATCTGAAATTTTTTTATAAGTTGAGTCCCACTAGTGTTGAACTCAGCAAGTAGAAAAAAAGCAGGGATGACCTGAGTCCTAAATAATCCACAGTCAAGGGGCGTGATTGTTTCTACAGTTTTCTGCTATAATAATATATGGCAGGACATTGTACAAAAATGGCTTTGTCTATGGCAGGGTGTAAGAGGAGGAGTAAGATGGGAGCCATGGAGTCCCTCATCAGGCCTCTGGGTGCCATGACACCCGGTCTGCACCCAGCCGGGGTGTTTATCAGGCAATATAATAGTGCGTGGTTATGGCAAGGTTTAAGGTGAGATTTAAAAAATTTAAGTTGGAGATTGCCTGAACCTGAAAATTTTTATAAGTTGATTCCCACTAGTGTTGAACTTAGCAAGTAGAAAAGAAAGAGGGATGACCTGCATCTTAAATAATCCACAGTTAAGGGGCGTCATTGTTTCTACACTGTTCTGCTATAATAATATATTGCAGGACATTGTACAAAAATGGCTTTGTCTATGGGAAGTGTAATAGGAATAGTAAGATGGCAGCCATGGAGTCCCTCATCAGGCCTCTGGGTGTCATGAGACCCGGTCTGCACCCAGCCGGGGTTTTTATCGGGTAACGTAAAAGTTCATGGTTATGGACAAGTTTAGGGTCAGATTTAAAAAATGTAAGTTGGGGATCGCCTGAATCTGAAATTTTTTTATAAGTTGAGTCCCACTAGTGTTGAAATGAGCAAGTAGAAAAGAAGGAGGGATGACCTGCATCTTAAATAATTCACAGTTAAGGGGCATGATAATATACTGCAGGACATTGTACAAAAATGGCTTTGTCTATGGCAGGGTGTAAGAGGAGGAGTAAGATGGGAGCCAAAGAGTCCCTCATCAGGCCTCTGGGTGCCATGACGCCCGGTCTGCACCTTATATGACTGAATCTGACTGCTAGTGGAAGGTCCTGGATGTACGGTAACTGGCCGCGTATGGAGCAAGTGACCAGCTTAATACCCTGCCCCCCCCCCCCCCACACACACACACACACACACACACACACCGGCTGCTATGTCAAATGCTGGTAAAGGGTTAATAACCTATTTTACTAAGTTGTTTCTAATCTTTTGTCTAAATTGTAACTGTTTCTAGATACAATGACTTCAGCACGGCTCTGGGTTATCGGTCATCATCCATAGGACTAAGGGACTTAGGGAGCTTTCACACAGTGCATTTTTCGGTGCGTTTTTTTTGGCTGTGCATTGATGATAAAGAAAAACACCTAAAAATTGCACCAAAAAGGCACCCGAATACCCAATGGAAGTTAAACATTGATCCGAAATAATGGAGGGTGCAAGGCGGAGGAGGTAGTTCCTGTTCTCACAGGTGTTGCCCGGCGGTAATATCACTCATAAACCTCATCACCTCAACACACGGAGGACGGAGGGGAACGCTCACGTATAAGAGGCGAGGGGTAAGAAGAGGAGCGGAGCCTTCATAGTTATTAATAGACACTGAACGCGATTCATCAGGACACGACAGATAAGAGGAGTATTGTGTGCGCCGTCTCCAGGCAACGCATGCAAGATTTGGTGTTGATGTAGAAAAGGGGGGAAAATTATGTAAGACAAACAAATGTAACTTCATCCATGTAAGAACATGACGAGGAAACCCCTCCCGAAATCCAGGACTCCATGGTGACAGGACTATTTATAGGGGAACACAGAGAGGCTTCTGGGGTAAACAATGACCGCTCTACAAAGTAGCTTTTACATGCGGTTACATTGTATCAGAAAGTCCGATGGGGGCGACTGCGGTGGAAAGATAGATATGAAATAGACGGATACATAGATATGAGATAGATAGATAGAGAGATAGATAGATAGATAGGTAGATATGAGATAGATAGTAGATAGATAGATAGATAGATAGATAGATAGATAGATATGAGATAGATATGAGATGAGATAGATATGAGATAGATAGATAGATAGATAGGTAGATATGAGATAGATAGTAGATAGATAGATAGATAGATAGATATGAATAGAATATGAGATGAGATAGATAGAGAATAGATAGATAGATAGATAGATAGATAGATATGATAGATTAGATTATGAGATAGATAGATAATAGATATGAGATAAATGAGATAGATAGATTAGATAGATATTGTAGATAGATAGATAGATTATAGATAGATAGATATGAATGAGATAGGTATGGAGATACATAAATATATATAGTTTAATTCTATTAACTTGTCTGACTCTATAAATGGTCCCATCTTTGAATGTGTGAAGCATGCCCCTGATAAGTGCCGGTAACGTCTACGAAACGCGTAGGGTTTATAGATTTTTAGATTTTTGTATGTGTTTTTATAATTTAAATAAATTAACCAACATTTCTGAACAGCCCAATAGTGCACGACTCACTATACCTCTGAGCGCTACTGCCCGAGTTTTTCTATTTAGATTGTAAATAGATAGATATGAGATAGATAGATAGATAGATAGATATGAGATAGAGATGAGATAGATAGATATATAGAAAGATATGAGATAGATAGATAGATAGAAAGAAAGAACGATATAGATATGATAGATAGAAGATAGATAGATAGATAGATAGATAGATAGATAGATATGAGATAGATAGATAGAAAGAAAGAACGATATGAGATAGATCGACATATTTTTTTTACACTTTTATACAAAGATAGATAGAGCAAAGATTAACTTAACAGATAATGAAACATGATTTCACAATGTTATCTCACTTTAGCAGTACATTTCATTGGTTTTATTTGTGATCTAAGAACAGATAGACAGAGAGATAGATAGATATGAGATAGATAGATATGAGATAGATAGATAGATAGATAGATAGAAGTAGGATATGGTAGTGAGATAGATAGGACTAGTATAGATAATAGATAGATATGAGACTAGATAGATATGAGATAGATAGATATGAGATTAGATAGATAGATGATATATAGATATGAGATAGATAGATATGAGATAGATAAGATAGATTGATATAGATAGATATGAAATAGTATAAGAAAATTGATATATAGATATATATGAGATAGATTAATATGAATAGATAGATAAGTAGAGAGTAGGAGATAGTAGAGATAGATAGATAGATTAGATAGATAGGTAGGAGATAGGTAGGAGATAGTAGATGATAGATAGATAGAATATTATATAGATAGATAGTGAGATAGATAGATATGTGATAGATAGATAGATATGGGATAGATAGATAGATATGAGATAGATAGAAAGATGATAGATAGATAGATAGATAGATAGGTAGGAGATAGATAGATAGATAGATAGATAGAAAAGTTCAAATCACAAACAGCAGCTTCTTCTTTTCCTTAGACTTACATAGAATTTCAACAACTGGAAACTTTTGTCAGTACTCAGTGTAGAAGGTGCTACAACCTTTCCTGACTGGGAACAGAGCTGTGTCTGGAGATCGGAGAACACGACTAAGGAGCTTCTCTCTCCATAACTCACACCTGATTGAACTACGCCACGCTAATAAATTGCATGGTTAATGTACTTAAGGTGCTGATATGTGAGCGATACAGTAATTGACAACCCAACATCTGTCCCGGAATTATTAGACCATTTTAATGGCTGCTCTCATCGGCTCCTGTGACAGATGCTTCTATCCGTAGACTACAGGGGCTGCAGCCAGATATGGAGATATGGATCTGCTCCTTCGCTGCTCTTCATACAGTCCTGACAACGCACGGAAGCTTCTCCTTCTACATGGTCTTCTAGGTTTACATGCTTCAGTATATCCGAAACATTAACACGATGTTTGTGGATTTAAATTCATTCATGTAATGTATTATCCATTATTGTAACAGTTCAACAAACAGATAGAGAATACATAAGAATAAGAAAGAAAGAAAGAAAGAAAGAAAGAAAGAAAGAAAGATACATATATATGATATGATCATTAGATACTAGATACATACAGGGTCTCACAAAAGTAAGTACATCCCTCATATTTTTGTAAATATTGTATTTAGAGATGGGTGAATTTCTCAAAAATTCGGTTCGGTCACTTCGCCGAATTTTCCGTGATAAACCAAAAAAATCGTTTCGTCCGAATTACTTCGGGCACGATCAGCGTTAAAAAGCAGCTATTTCCAGGCGGCCCAGAGCCGCAGGGTGCCTGTCTAGTAACTTTTGTGCCGATGCTTAAATATGCAGAGTGGAGCATTAGTTTGTGTCTTCAAACAATGTTTGTGTTTTAGTATGACACGCAGATAACTGCCGCCAGCTCTATAGAATGCTTCACAATAAAATTCCACAAGGGCCACTTAAGAGGGCAAAACTGACCAAAAAACTCAAGCGTGGAATGTAAAGCCTTATAAGTCATGCCAGCTAAAGCTGGAAAACACAAGCTGAGAGCTCAGGTGGCAACTTTAGTGACAGAGTGTTGGAGTGACGGCCGGCAGCCACAGCAGCATAGGTCAGCAGGGTGCACAATGACATTCTTGAGGCGGCAAAACATTACCAGGCCGCAGAGTGGCCAACAATGACACAGTGAGGAGTCACGCAGCAGCAAAGCATGAGGTCAGGCATTGGCACATAGACATTAGTGGAGGTGGAAAAACAGTATTAGGCCACAGAGTGGCACAATCACACAGTGTGTAGGTCACGGAGGGCGCCGTATCAGTTCAGGCATGCACAATGACATTATGAGCTCAAAACAGTACAGCCGCAGAGTGGCACAATGATACCGTAGGAGGTCACGGCAGCAGCAGTATGAGGTTCAGACGTGTGCACAATGACATTATTGGAGAGGAAAAACATTATTAGGGCCACAGAGTGGCACAATCACACAGTGTAAGGACACAGCGCACAGTTTGAGGATCAGCAGTGCACAATGTACAAATTCTGGTAGCTAGGAAAAAAGGAGTAGGCCAAAGAGAGGTACAATGAACACATGTTGAGGGTCACGGCAGGAGCCAACATCAGCAGCATAAGGTCCAGACAGTGCACAATGGACACAGTGATGGAGGTCACTGGCAGCAGCCAAGGCAGCAGCATGAGGGTCAGACATTGGCACAATGACAAATTCTGGAGGTGGCAAAACAGGAGTAGGCCACAGTGTGGAGGGCACGGCAGCAGCCACGGCAGCAGCATGAGGTCAGACAGTGGCACAATGACACATGTGTGGAGGCACGAAGGATCACAGCAGCAGCATGAGTCAGAGAGTGGCACAATGACATTCTGCAGGTGGGCAAAATAGTATGAGCCACAGACGCACAATGACTTGAGATGCGGAGGTCACGGCGGCAGCAGCATGAGGTCAGGCAGTGGCACAATGACAGAGAGTGGAGGTGTAGACAGGAGCAACAGCATGAGGGTCAAGAGTGGCACAATATACACACACCGGAGGTGGCATAACAGTACCAGCCCGTGCAGAGAGCGTGGCCCAAAATGAACACAGTGTGGATGTCACAGCGAACAGCAACAGCCAGCAGCAGCATGACACATAGAGTGGGCACAATTGACATAGTTTTGAGGTGTGGTGGGCAATACCATCCCTGGTAAAGACGGTGGAAGCAATGAGAAACTATCAGCCAGATGTGTGGCATCCGGAGGGTGGCGGCATCAGATATAGTGCTGAGCAGGTAGTTTGAACCCAGACTGACCCCTAAGGCATTGGTTTGTGGAAATCCTGGCCGTATCCACGCCCTGATTCTATCTTGACAAAGGTCAGTCGTTCAACAATTCCCCGTGACAAGCGGGTTTCTCCATGGGGTAACGACTGGCCCCCGCCGCACTGAACACTCCGCTCTGATGCCACACTACTGGCCGGGCAGGAACGCTTTCCTCCACTTGCAAACTCGGCAAGTTGCGGCCAACATCCAGTTTGGCTGCCCATTAGTCCAGCGGAATCTTCTAACTGGAAGTGGTGAGGGGGATCAGAGTGCTGTCCTAGTGGGGGACAACCTGTTGGTTCAGGGAATGCTCCAGGTCCTGCTGCGCTGCTGCAAGGTGATGCCCTCCTCACTAGGCAGGTTGAAGAAGCTGCTCATTAGTGACTCCAGACTTAGGTTACAGCTGATGGAGCTGTGTACGGCTCCTACCCCCCCACCTTCCCCCAGCACCGCGTCAGGTAGTACGTGAGCGCTGAGGAACCCCCCGGTCAGACCTGGTCCAGAGGAGGGACGATGCCGCACATAAGGCACGTCCACTGATTACGGAGGATTTTCCCTTATAGTATTTGAGTTTGTCTTCCTCTCAATAGCGGGAAAAAGGCTCCCATTTTGGACCGGTGCGAGGTCCAATAGGTTGGAGAGCCAGAAGTCATCCCTCTGCCGGATGCTGACTATTCGCTGTCACTAGCCGAGGCAAATAAGCATGCTGCGGGACATCTGCACAAGTGACTCCGAAGGGCTCCTGCCTCCATTTCCACTGTATACGCCCACGGTTGCTTGGGATGTCATCTGCCTCGACTTCCTCATCTCCATCCACCTCCTGCCAGCGCTCCTGCTCCTCCACTCTTGTGCACCTGGGTAGAAAATCCACTCATTTCACCAGACCCAATGCTTCTGCTCCCAAATGTCCTCCTCCTCCTCCTCCTCGCTCCTCCATTTCAGTCCCCACCGGGACTCATGTGGCCACGAGATGTAGCCGCCACATCTCCAGTCCCCAGCCCAAACAAATTTTTCAGCATCCTGTTTCCAGGGACATGAGCAGTGGAATGTACGTTATTCATCCCGTAGTCCGGCGTACTGACAAATAACTGGCCTCCTCTGAATGGCCTCAACAAACGGCAGGTGTCACGCATGAGCTGCCACAGGCTGCAATCAAAGTTACACATGGGAGTACTCTCTGTCTGGCCTGGATCATCAAAAAATCGTTAATGGCCTCTTCTCTGTCAATACAGTCGGTCCACAGTGTGCAGGCTGAAATCCATCGGTGGGAAACATCGCTATCAGAGCTTGTTTGGGGGAAAGGCCGTTCTGCCGCTGCAACTCGAGGAGGGTGTTCCTGGCTTTGTACTAAATGATAAAGTCCCTGCACAGATTCCGGGACATTTTCGGAAATATCTGAAGATCGGTGGAAGACTTCAGGTAACCTTTTTACAACCAGACTGAACACGTGCGCCATCAGGGCGCATGGACCATCCCTCCTCTTGCAGCGCGGATCACCATGTTCCACCCATTGGTCCGTCACCATGGTTCCGATTTTCAGTTGGGCGCGGAAGAAATGCCACACATCGATTGTTCTTACTGCAAGTGACGCGGAGCAGTTCCTTCCCCTGTGTGACTCTCGTTCGCCGAGGCAAGCATGTGTAGAACTGCGTGAACACCGCTGTGCCCTACACATGTGGTATGGATGGGCATACTTGTGTGAGGCTGAGATGGAGGTGTGTGGTTGGAGGAGGAAGGGGGGTGGGGGAGCGGACATTGGCGTCAGGATCAGCAGTTGACAACGTGGAGGAGAAAGCGGCGTTCTCCTTGTCCAAGTTGTTGGAGTGCCTGGGCAGGAGCACATTCACCCAGTGGCCGTAATGGACAAGTACTGGCCCTTACCGTAGATACAGCTCCAGACGTCCGCGCTGCCGGGCACCTTGGAACTACCGATAAGTTCAAGGACTGGCCCACCTCTGTTCTACATAGTTATGAAGTGCAGTACTGGCCTTTTTTGGAAAAGAAAGTTACGGCGTTGGAACTCTCCATCTCGGCTCGGCACAAGCCATTAGTTTTCTCTGAATGGTGCAGAGTCGCACCAATTTTGGAAAGGGAGGGCCTGCAGTACCAACAACTTGTACAGGAGCACGGTCAAGCTGCTGCACCTTATGATGGTTGGACGCATACTGTTGTTCCTCTCTTTTACAAATCGACTCTCGGAATGAAAGAAAACTGCTGAGCGCCATGAGTAGCGAGGAAGCAGGAGCATCTGGACCGGGAAGAGGATTCATAAAGAAACATCTGCCTTCTGCAGAGGTGGAGTGGAGTCCTTGACTGGCGGAAATGTCAAGGCGTGCACTGGCCTCTGCTGCAGCTGCAGCGGCAGGATGGACCACCACATCTGAGCTCACGTTTCTCCCAGGCCACCGGATGGTGACGCTCATTTGTTGACGCAGGGCCTTGTGCCAACCGTTCGCTCCCTGGCACGCTTCACTTTCTGCCCACAATTCTACATATACCCATATTCGGCTCCTCCGTGTGTCTTAGCAAAGAACTGCACACCGCCGAGTAGCTGATTTTACTCGCCAACGGCTCCGCACTGAGTGACTACTGCCGCCAGCTGCCTCGCTGAGCCCCTTTGCCGCTACTTGTCTTGTGACCTGCGAAGCGGGTTTTCTACCCCGTGCCGCTTGGCTCCCGAGCCTCACACTGTCTGCTACCCTGCTGACTTTCACGGCCACACAACCCACTGTGCTGCTGCGGCCGCTGCCCTGACGCGCATCTGACGCCCTCTTCTCCTGACCGATGGGATGAAGCCCTTGCTTCAGCCCGGCTCCCAAGTGCGGTCGGCTACATCATCATCTATTTGTGTGTTCAATCATCGTCACTACTGACCTCATCCACCGTCTTGGTAAGCCGAGGCAGACCTCTCACCACATGACCACCCATGCCACTCTCCACATCTATACTTAGCCTCCAACAGCAAGAAGCTGGGATATTGGCCCATTTCTTCGCTTGCCACGTAGCTGCTGACGCCCTCCTCAAATTGTTCATCCTCGCCTATATAGTTGCGCTGAGCCCAGACCACATAGTATATCCCTGTCTGAGGTAACTGGATTGGGACAGAGCGGGCTTGAGACAGGTGAGGGCCGCTGACCCGCTCCCGTGCCATGCCAACTAGTGTTGTGTCTGGGGTTCCCACCTACTCTTGGCTGGTGTTAGTCAGATAGTCATCATGGGATTAAGAGGCTGACCTAGACAACCAAATACAAGAACCCATGTGTGCTGAAACAACACACGTCCGCATAGATATTACAGCTGCAGTTGTGGCCTACACCGAGTTACCCCTGCAGCGGACGTCCCCTTGCTGTGCTGCGACCTGGGCCCGTATCAGAAATGTATTGTGCCAGCTGCCACTCGCATAATGCATATCCGCACCTCTCTGTCTGACATACTGATTGTTTTCTAAAATTGTACAGAGACACTGTTTGAAAAGCTATCTGTATATGATAAATATACACCCAGATTTTTGGGACACCAATTACCAGTAACAAGCTTGGGTAACCCTTGTATAAAAAATTGGCGCGCCACAAATGGCCAGGAAAAATTTACTGTATGTGTCGTTTTACAAGCATCAGTTTGTATTACTAAATGTAAAATGCACAAGTCAGTCAGCTTAATTAACCTTCGCTTGTGAATTATGCTACAAGAAAAATGTATATATAACGTTTTGAAAAAGACGGTTTATTTTTGTCCAGCACACCAGCAAAACAACGCTTAATAACCCCTGATTTAATTGCGCCAAAGAATTGAGCGCACAAAATTTATATTTCTAGTAGGCTTTGTAGCTGTTTACATTGCTGTTTTCTACGCCACACTCCAAGAGGAATACAGTTTGGTAATTAGCCTTGCTTAGTGAATTAGGCTACAAAAAATATATAATATATTTTGGAGTTGAAAAAGACGGTTTATTTTTGTCACACACACAAAACAACGCTTAATTAACCCCTGGAAGTAAATTGCGCCAAAGTAATTGATGCCGCACAACTATAGCTTTGTAGCCGAGTTACAATTGCGTGTTTTCTACGCCACACAACAAGAGATACAGTTGTAATTAGCCGTTGGCTTGTAAATAGGCAAACAAAAAAAAATATATATATTTGTCGTTGAACAAGACGGCTCATTCTGGCCCGCACACCATCAAAACAACGCTAAATTACCCCCTGGATGTAAATTGCGCAATAGAATCAGCAGCCCAAAAATGAAGATGGTATTTTGTACATGTAAAAAAAAAAACCCGCTGTCTCCTTTAAATGAATACAAACAGGAATGGCTTAGATCCCCACTTTGGATAATGGAATGTACATGCCAGCTGCAGTGGACGCACACTGGGATTTCAGATCACAATACCCCAAAAATCACGAAATAGAAACAGTTTCAGAGAACAGTCTCGAGACAAGCTGAGACACCCACAAAAATCGCTGTGGTAAAAAATCAGTTCTTCAGAAAGCGCTATCACCCGCCAGCAGCACCTTACCTGTCAGTACAGTGAGAGGATTGTGAGCTCCACACAGCGGCGCGCTCGGTCTTATATAGTCGTTGGACGTCACAGAATTCCGCCGGTCTCTGATTGGCTTCATCTCTGCACATGTCATGCAGGCTATGCCCTTCTTCCTCCCAGAGTGCTTTGCCCCTGTTAAACGCCATGTGCTCGCAGCCATTTTTATCAATCAAAAGCACACTTCGTTCACCGAAGTACCCCAAAGTTCGACTTCGTCCGAACGTAAGTTTTCCTGAAATTCTAAACGAATTCCACTTCGTTAGAATCAATTCGCCCATCTCTAATTGTATTATATCTTTTCATGGGACAACACTGGAGATATGACACTTTGATACAATGTAAGGTAGTCAGTGCTCGGCTTGTATAACAGTAAATTTTCTGTGGCCTCAAAATAACTCAACACATACATCACTGTCTAAACCGCTGGCAAAAGAGAGTACACCCCTAAGTGACAACAAAAGAGAGTACACCCCTAAGTGAAAACAAAAGTGACTACACCCCTAAGTGAAAACAAAAGAGAGTACACCCCTAAGTGAAAACAAAAGAGAGTACACCCCTAAGTGAAAACAAAAGTGACTACACCCCTAAGTGAAAACAAAAGAGAGTACACCCCTAAGTGAAAACAAAAGTGAGTACACCCCTAAGTGACAACAAAAGTGAGTACACCCCTAAGGGACAATGGACAAATGTTGCCCAAAGTGTCAATATTTTGTGTGGCCGTCATTATTTTCCAGCACTGCCTTAACTCTCTTGGGCCGGGAGGTCACTAGAGCTTCACAAGTTGCAGTCATATTTAAAAGAGGCTTCCTTCTGGAACGACAGCCATACAGACTGATGCAGTGTGTGGTGTATGGTCTGAGAACTGACAGGTTGACCCCACCCCTGTAACCTCTGTAGCAATGCTGGCAGCACTCATCTCTGGATAGGACGCTGAGCACGTGCACTCAGCTTTTTTAACCGACCCTGGTGAGGCCTGTTCTGAGGGAAATCTGTCTTGTTAAACCACTGTATGGTCTTGTCCCCCGCGCTGCAGCTCAGTGTCAGGGTGTTGGCCCACGCGCTGCAGCTCAGTGTCAGGGTGTTGTCCACCAAGCTGCAGCTCAGTGTCAGGGGTGTGGCCCCCGCGCTTCAGCTCAGTGTCAGGGTGCTGTCCCCCGCGCTGCAGCTCAGTGTCAGGGTGTTGGTCCCCGGCTGCAGCTCAGTGTCAGGGTGTTGGTCACCGGCTGCAGCTCAGTGTCAGGGGGTTGGCCCCCGGCTGCAGCTCAGTGTCAGGGTGGTGGCCCCCCCGCTGCAGCTCAGTGTCAGGGTGTTGGCCCCCGCGCTGCAGCTCAGTGTCAGGGTTTGGCCCCCCGCTGCAGCTCAGTGTCAGTGTGTTGGCCCCCCGCTGCAGCTCAGTGTCAGGGTGTTGGCTCATTGCTGCAGCTCTGTGTTCAGGGGTTGTTCCCCGCGCTGCAGCTCAGGTCAGGGTGTTGGCCCCGCGCTGCAGCTCAGTGCAAGGGTGTTGGCCCATTGCTGCCCGCTCTGATTCAGGGTGTTGGTCCCCGCGCTGCAGCTCAGTGTCAGGGTGTTGGCGCTGCAGCTCAGTGTCAGGGTGTTGGCCCCGCACTGCAGCTCAGTGTCAGGGTGTTTGCCTCGTTGCTGCAGCTCCCGTGTCAGGTGTTGCCCCCGCGCTGCAGCTCAGTGTCAGGGTGTTGGTCCCGCGCTGCAGCTCAGTGTCAGGGTGTTGGCCTCGTTGCTGCAGCTCAGTGTCAGGGTGTTGGCGCTGCAGCTCAGTGTCAGGTGTTGCGCTGCAGCTCAGTGTCAGGATGTTGGCCCCCGCGCTGGCCTCGTGTCAGGATGTTGGCCCCCGCGCTGCAGCTCAGTGTCAGGGGAGTTGGCCCCTGCGCTGCGCTCAGTGTCAGGCTGTTGGTCCTTTACGCTGCAGCTCAGTGTCAGGGGGTCGGCCCCCGCGCTGGGAGCTCGGTCAGGGTGTCGGCCCCCGCGCTGCAGCTCAGTGTCAGGGTGTTGGCGCCTGCAGCTCAGTGGTCAGGGTGTTGGGCTGCAGTCAGTGTCAGGGTGGTTGGCGCTGCAGCTCAGTGTCAGGGTGGTTTGGCGCTGCAGCTCAGTGTTAGGGTGTTGGCCCCGCGTTGCAGCTCAGTGTCAGGGTGTAGGCCCCCTCGCTGCAGCTCAGTGTCAGGGTGTTGGCCCCCGCGCTGCAGCTCAGTGTCAGGGTGTCGGCCCCCGTGCTGCAGCTCAGTGTCAGGGGGTTGGCGCTGCAGCTCAGTGTCAGGGTGTTGGCGCTGCAGCTCAGTGTCAGGGTGTTGGTCCCCGGCTGCATCTCAGTGTCAGGGTGTTGGCCCCCCGCGCCTGCAGCTCAGTGTCAGGGTGTTGTCCCCCGCGCTGGCAGCTCAGTGGTCAGGGTGTTGGCCCCCGCGCTGCAGTCAGTGTCAAGGGTGTTTTTCCCCCGCTCTGCAGCTTTATTGTCAGGGTGTTGGCCCCGCGCTGCAGCTCAGTGTCAGGGTGTTGTCCCCCGCTTCTGCAGCTCCAGTGGGCAGGGTGGTGTCCCCCCCTGCTGCAGCTCATTGTCAGGGTGTTTGGTCTCCGCGCTGCAGCTCAGTGGTCGGGTGGTTGTCCCCCGCTCTGCAGCTCGTGTCAGGGTGTTGGTCCCGCGCTGCAGCTCAGTGTCAGGGTGTTGTCCCCCGCGCTGCAGCTCAGTGTCAGGGTGTTGGCCCCCGCGCTGCAGCTCAGTGTCAGGGTGTTGTCCCCCGCGCTGCAGCTCAGTGTCAGGGTGTTTGGCCTCCCGCGCTGCAGCTTTAGTGTCAGGGTGTTGTCCCCCGCCTGCAGCTCAGGTGTCAGGGTGTTGGCCCCCCGCGCTGCCGCTCAGTGTCAGGGTGTTGTCCCCCGCTCTGCAGCTCAGTGTCAGGTATGTGTTGTCCCCGTGCTGCAAACTCAGTGTCAGGGTGTTGTCCCCCGCACTGCAGCTCAGTGTCAGGGTGTTGGTCCCCGGCTGCAGCTCAGTGTCAGGGGTGTTGGCCCCCGTGCTGCAGCTCAGTGTCAGGGTGTTGGCCCCCACGCTGCAGCTCAGTGTCAGGGTGTTGGCCCGTGCTGAAGAGCAGTGTAAGGGTGTTAGCCCCCGGCTCAGTCAGTGTCAGGGTGTTGTCCCCCGCGCTGCAGCTCATTATCAGGGTGTTGGTCTCTTCTTATAGCCTCGGCCATCTTTATGTAGAGCAACAATTCTTTTCTTCATATCCTCAGACAGTTCTTTGCCATATGAGGCGCCATGTTGAACTTTCAGTGAGCCATAACTTTTTTTTTTTTCCACCTAACCTTGGGATCCCGTGGATATAATTTTAGAGGTATAACTTGGGGATTTTGCGGTATTTCTTTGTGTATGCGCCGCATGTGTCGGCTTTATTGACTACAAGTGGTTTTTTAATACAGATCTCTTCCTGCGTTTTCAGGCAGTGTCTTTTCATTAAATTCAGAATATGTCCATGAGTTAGTATAGAAATGAATCTGAAGAATAAAATTCTTGAGTAAGCTAATAGCGGCTCATTCTGCTCCTCATCATCCTCCAAAATCCATACACCATTATAAAATACATCAGGTAGAGGGATGGTTCCTGGCAGTGAATTACTGTAACAGCCTCCATCGATTTTCATTGCCTCTAATTTTAGCCTTATAGGTTTTTCCTGAAACATAATGAAATTAGATCTTTGTACCTTTGATCAATTATTGAGTGTTCCTGAGTAACGACGTCTTTATGCATCATTTTTACATGACAAATACATGTAAACATTGGACTTGCCCGGAGCCACAGGAGCCAGCATTAGCCTATGAGCCATATTCAATTCAGGGGGTCCTATGTAATCAAGGCTTAAAGGAGTCCTCCGGGGCTGTTTTATTAATGGCTTTTCCCATGTGATCTGTGGGGGTCTGACTCCGGGCACCAGCACTGACCATCTGAGCGCCATGACATCTACTCTGTATAGAGTCTTACATTTGGTTGGGACCTTTGCCGAATACTGCAGTTAGTTCCATTTGCTTTAATAGGCCTTTGATGCTTTGAGTTGAACCTAAATCTAGGGTGCTGGGCCTGGTAACCATCAAAAGAGATGGTACATCCCAAACTTCATCATTTATTTGGGTGCTGGGATGAAGACTCCTACCAATCAGATGTCTGTAACATTATACACAATGGAGTTACATTATAATGACCAGGGTGACCGACGTGTAGAGCAGCTAGATGAGCTGGGAGTGACCGCATGAGGTCCTGGTAGGTTGTTACAGATATCGGAAGCCAACTGCATCCCACAGCTGATGGAGGGTCCAAAGAGCCAACACCACCATCCAGAGGCTCCCACAGCTGCTGGAGGGGCCATAGAGCCAACACCACCATCCATGGCCCCACAAGCTGCAGAGGAGCCATAGAGCAACAAATCATGTCCAGGGGCTCCCACAGCTGCTGGAGGGTCCCCTAGAGCCAACACCACCATCCAAGGCTCCCACAGCTGCTGGAGGGTCCATAGACCAACCCCACATCAGAGGCTCCCACAGCTGCTGGAGGGCCATAAAGCCACACCACCATCCAAGGCTCCCAACAGCTGCTGGAGGGTCCAAAGAGGGCCCAACACCAACACTCCAGAGGCGCCCACAGCGTGCGGAGGGTCCATAGAGCAAGCACCACCAACCAGGGCTACCAACAGTCCTGCTGGAGGTCCATAGAGCCCAACACCCCACCACTCCAGGGGTCCCACAGCTGCTGGAGGGTCCATATAGCCAACACACCATCCAGGGTCCCACAGCTGCTGGAGAGCCATAGAGACACCGACCACCCATCCCAGGCCCTACAGCTGCTGGAGGGTCCCATAGAGCCAACACCCTCATCCGGGGACCGCACACTGCTGGAGGGGCCATAGAGCCAACACCATCATCCAGGGTCTCCCACAGCTCTGGAGGGCCATAGAGCCAGACACCATCAATCCAGGGGCTCCCACAGCTGCTGGAGGGGGCCATAGAGCCAACACCACTAACCAGGGGCCCACAGCTGCTGAGTCCATAGAGCAACACCACCATCCAGGGGCCCCAGAGCTGCTGCAGGGTCCATATAGCCAACACCACCATCCAATGGCTCCCACCGCTGCTGAGGTTATCAAAGAGCCAACACCACTACCAGGGCCCCACAAGCTGCTGGAGGGTCCATAGACCCAACACCATCTAACAGGGCCCCACAAGCTGCTGGGGAGGGTCCATAATAGCCAACACAACACACACTATCCAGGGGCCCCCAACAGCTGCTGGAAGGTTCCAATAGAGCCCCTACACCACCAGCCAGGGGCCCCACAGCTGCTGGAGGGTCCCACTAGAGCCAACACCACCAGCCAGGGGGCCCCACAGCTGCTGGAGGGGTCCCTATTGCCAACACCACCATCCAATGGCTCCCACAGCTGCTGGAGGGTTCATAGAGCCAACACCACTATCCAGGGGCCCCACAGCTGCTGGAGGGTCCATAGACCCAACACCATCTAACAGGGGCCCCACAGCTGCTGGAGGGTCCATATAGCCAACACCACTATCCAGGGGCCCCACAGCTGCTGGAGGGTCCATAGAGCCAACACCACCATCCAGGGGCCCCACAGCTGCTCCATTAGGGAACTAGGGGCCAAGGTAGTACT
This sequence comes from Phyllomedusa bahiana, assembly GCA_025379985.1. Taxonomy (NCBI): domain Eukaryota; kingdom Metazoa; phylum Chordata; class Amphibia; order Anura; family Hylidae; genus Phyllomedusa; species Phyllomedusa bahiana. Next base: position 81,820 of record JAODAL010005699.1, on the reverse strand, counting down.
GGGAAGTCTTGGTCTGCCTCTTCTGACCAATGTTGGACATTTCTAGCTGTCTGACATGTTGCATTGTGTTGCTAGAAGATCCGATCCACCCCAAGAAACACAATCAGCATGTATGGGTGTACGTCATCTGCAATGAGGGATTCAGACCCAGATCGGGTGAGAGCGTCTTCCACATTGAGGAGTGGCCCAGCAAATGCAACAAAAACATCCAGCAGTCTATAACAAACACTGCCAACCAAACCACTTGTGTTGTTTCCAGTACAGTTGCCGCGAGTTTAGTTCTCTAATGTATCCTGCCTGGCACAAAAACCTTCATCTTCTCCATGAAACAAAAGTGACTCATCAAAGAAGACAGCTCTTGGCCAATCAGAGGAGTCCAATTTCGATACTGCCTTGAAAACTGAAACCTTTTCTGGTGAAGCAGTAGGGTTTAGCAGAGTGCAGTAGACAATCGTCCTGCCCTGGGGCCTTATACATAGTAGGGTTAGCAGAGGTGCAGTGACATCCGTCTGCTCCGTAGGCACTTAACAAATGTAGGTATAGCAGAGTGCAGTGACATCCGTCCAGCTCCGGGGCCCCTTATACATTAGTAGGTTAGCAGTGGTGCCGTGGACAACCGTCTGCTTCCGGGCCCCATACACAGTAGGGTTAGCACTCTTAGCAGAGGTGCAGTGACAGCCGTCAGCACCAGGGGCCCAAACACAGTAGGGTTACATGAGTTCATTGACATCTGTCTGCTCTGGCCCCATACACAGTAGGGTTACAAGAGGTGCAGAGAAAACTGTCTTCTCCGGGATCCCATACACAGTAGGGTTAGCCAGAGGTATGCAGTGACATCCGCTGCTCCGGGGGGCCCCATACACAGTAGGGTTTTAGCAGAGGTAGCAGAAGTGACATCCCTCTGCTCCGGGCCCCATACCAGTAGGGTTAGCAGAGGTGCAGTGACATCCATACTAACGTCGGCGGCCCATACACAGTAAGGGTTAGCAGAGGTTAGTGACACTGTCTGCCCAGGGCCCCATAACACAAGTATGGTTTAGCAGAGGTGCAGTGACATCCGTCTGCTCTGTTGACACCTACACAGTAGGGTTATGCAGAGGTGCAGTGACCTCCGTCTGCAATCGGGCTCCTTAACACAGTAAGGGTTAGCAGGGTGCGTGACATCCGTCTGCTCGGGGCCTATCCATGTAACTAGGGTTAGCAGAGGTGCAGTAGACCTCTTCTGCTCTGGGCCCCATACAAGTAGGGTTATGCAGAGGTGCAGTGACATCCGTCGCTCTGGGCCCCCATAACACAGGAGGGTTAGCAAAGGTGGCAGTGACATCCGTCTGTTCTGGGCTCCCATACACAGTAGGGTGAGCAGAAGGTGCAGTGACATTCATTCGTCTCTCCGGGGCCCCATATACACAGTAGGGTAGCAGAGAGTGCAGTGCCATACCTCTGCTTCCGGGGGCCCCAATACACAGTAGGGTAACAGAGGTGCAGTCGACATCCCTCCGTCTGCTCCAGTGCCTCCAAACACAGTATGGTAACAGAGGTGCAGGGACATCCATCTGCTTCGGGGCCCATACACAGTAGAGTTTAGCAGAGGTGCAGTGACATCTGTCTGCTCCGTGGCCTCATACACAGTAGGGTTAGCAGAGTGTGCAGTGACTCCCGTCTGCTCTGGGCCCCATACACAGTAGGGTAGCAAAGGTTGCAGTGACAATCCGTCTTGCTCAGGGGCTCCAAACACAGTAGGGTTACAGAGGTGCAGTGAACATCCGTCTGCTCCGGGGCCATCATACACAGTAGGGTTTAGCAGAGTGCAGTGACATCCGTCTGCTCCGGGGGCCCATACACAGTAGGGTTAGCAGAGGTGCAGTGACATCCGTCTCCCCCGGGGCCCTACACAGTAGGGTTAGCAGGGGTGCAGGGGACATCCTTTCTCTGCAGGGCCCCATACACAGTAGGGTTAGCAGAGGTGCAGTGACATCCGTTTTGCCCAGGGCCCCATACACAGTAGGGTTAGCAGAGGTGCAGTGACATCCGTCTGCTCCGGGGCTCCATACACAGTCGGTTTGCTGTTGTGTTAGACACACATCTAGTCATCCCATGGGTCATTTTGGTGGTAAATGCTCCCCTGCGGCACCAGTCATCCACTTAAAATACGTTTTCACCACAGCAGCTGCCAACAGTTCAAATATTGCACATTCAGAAATGCTGCCACCCTACGCCTGAAAGCCAATAATCATCCCTCTCAACAACTCTGTTAAATCGCCTCTTTCACCAGTGACAGCAGCGAGTGATATGTGTGCAGACAGCCTATCACGCACCTTATATACCCACCAAGCCAGCGCACCACCATGACTTCCTTCCTGAGCTGCACGCCGCCGATGCCGTTTGCAGAAACTGTTCTAGGAATGGAGCAGTTAACTACAGCTCCGTTCCTAGCGAAGTTGCGGCACTGAGAGCCCCAAAGTCCCTCTGAAAAACATCTACGTCTTTTGGGGTCACTGCCACCAGACAACACGATCCGCCCGCCGTCTAAAGACAGTGGGCGGCCATTAAGGGGTTAATTCCTGAATTGGGACAAGCCCTTTATATGTCACAGACCTTTTGCAGGGTGAATACTGCAGATACTGATGGATAAGATTGAAACGCGTCTTCTCTGTTCTTAAGGTGCCCGTCCCTCAGTGCGATTTCGAGACGGTGCTTCTGAGATGTACGGAAACCTTCGATGATGAGGACGACCTCTGAACAGCGGAGTCCCTTTCAGAATTAGGATTCTGCCTACTACACCTGCGACTGCCTGACCAGAGTCACCGTGGAGGGATTTGTATATTGAACCTTTTCTAAAAATTGCGTTCCCACCCCCGACTTTAACAGCATATCGGAAAGAAATGGCCTCAAAGTTTGATAGGTGCAGTTCCTAGAGGTAGGACCCAAAACTATCTCGGGAACAGGCCACCAAATGTGTTGGCTTCGAAGGGAGAGGCAGTCACGCTTGTGCATAACTCTCCATTCTGTTCTATGGGAGTTCCCAGTACAGGGGAGCGCTGTGTTCTTCATTATGTTCTGTAGGAGTTCCCAGTACAGGGGAGTGATGTGTTCTCCATTCTGTTCTATGGGAGTTCACAGTACAGGGGAGCGCTGTGTTATCCATTCTTTTCTATGGGAGTTCCCAGTACAGGGGAGCACTGTGTTCTCTCCATTCTGCTCTATGGGAGTTCCCAGTACAGTGGAGCGCTGTGTTCTCCATTGTTTTCTATGGGAGTTCCCAGTACAGGGGAGCACTGTGTTCTCCATTCTGTCTATGGAGTTCCAGTCAGGGGACACTGGTTCTCCCTTCTGTTCGGATTTCCCCATTAAGGGAGGCTGTGTTTCCATTCTGTTCTATGGGATTCCCAGTACGGGGACCTGTTTTTTCTCCATTTTTAATGGGATTTCCCCAGTACGGGGGCGCTTGTTCTCCTTCTGCCTGTGGGAGTTCCTGGTACAGATGAGCACTGTGTTCAGAACTTCCATAGAAAAAATGGAGTTTTGTGCATCATTTGAACGGTCCCATTGTAAGAAAAGCTTCGGGGCCCCGCCCCCCGGGGAAAATTCGGTCCAAAAAGATAGGACCAAATGGCTTTTCCTATTGCTTCCATTAGAGTTTTGGGGTGGAACACCCCTTTAGTCCCTGAAAACCCAAATAAAAGTAAGTCCTTGAGTGACGTTCAGCTTTTTCTTCGTTATATCTGTATCTGGGAAAGCTGGGTTGTAACCAAAATGGCTGCCATTATAGCTGTCACAATGTTCATCCAACTCTTCCCGAGTCCTGACTGGCAAATCTACGTAGTTATTCAGAGACACATCCCCCACTTCATTTACTGTTTTAAGTACAGCAAATGGAAGTGCTGCAGATATTTGGGGAATTTTGGTGCAAATTTTACAAAAAGAGAAGAAAACAAAAAAATCTTAAAATAAAGAATTTAAAATTTGCACGTGTAAATTTGAAAATTAGCTGCTGTCGGATTGCCTTGCAAATTTTAAATTTCTTTAGCAAGCGTGAGGAAAAATTGTTAAAATCTACAACATAAATTGGAAAAACCCGGGCCGGAAAACTTCCGAAACATTTTTTTACACCTCTCCTTATGCGGGGTAGGGGGGGTCGCACGGCGTCTTTTGAGAAGAGGTGCCGCAAATAGCTTAAACAATTGTCATCGAGTCGTGAAAAATCTTTGTCCCTCCCAGATGGACTTTAGCCCCTATTTTTTTGGCGGTACTGGCATATACAAGAATTGACGTGTCACAAAATAAAAGGGGCATGGGGAAAAATTGCGTCCGGCAATGTGGCGATTCTTTGTCTGAAGCACGCTTGAAGCTCGTAATGTTTGAAACGCGCAAGATTGTGCGCTGCAAAGACGCTATGTGCACTCCCCTGTACTGTTATCCAATGCCATTTCCTTTCACAAATCTGCAACAAATCAGTCACCCTTGCATTGGGTGCATTTGCTACTCAGGATTTTGGAGCAGCGGGTGGCCTCCCTGGGGGAGCAGCTAAGGGCCCCTGGGGGGGGGGGGTGGGGAGGGGGGGGGTTTTTTAAAAAAGGGTTTGGGAAATGGGGAAGGGGGGGGGGGGGGGGGGGGGTTTTGGGGGGGAGCGGGGCCCCCCCCCGCGCTCCGGCCCCCCCCCCGTCCCGCCCTTTTTCACGGGGATTTTTGGGGCCAGTACGGCTCACAAATCCGTCGGGAATAAGCCGTGTGAACACGGCCTATCTGTCATCACCCAGGTTTCCCAGACTCCGATATAATGAAGATGTTCTGCAAAAGACTCAAGGACTTCTATTTACTAAGTATTGGCAATGTTAATGAAGTTAAAGGGGTTGTCTCACTTCATTGATTTCCCGTTACCCTCAGTCCTGTTTTCTTTGGGTTTCACTTTCAATTTAGGGGGGTGTTTTTTGGCCTTACTAGGGTGCATAAAAAGCCATCTGTAGCTTACAACCCGCACTGGAGCCCATCCCCAGAGATTGAACAGGGCTGAAATAGAACATTTTTTTGGCCGCCTATAGGAGAAGCAAACGGTTGTACATAGCAAACCCTTGGGCAGCCCATCAGGAGAGAGCAAAAGGTTGTACTAACACCCGTGCGGCACCACGGAGAATTGAAAAAGGTCTGTGCTTTGCACCTAGAGCTGATGCTGTCCTTCAAGAGGGGGTATCTAGGAATAGGGAGGACATTTAATGGACACTATTGTCTTTTTTTTTGCAAGACTTTAACATAAAAAACAACCCTTATAGTGGACAACCCCCTTTTAAAGGTGCAAAAAAAAAAAAAAAAAAATCTGTCCACGTGACAAGCAGAGGAAGTTATCCATCTGAAAAAAAAACCTGGCCACTGTGACTGCATGGGGGGTTTTTTAGATGGTCACTGACCCGTTTTTGGGAATTGCATGCTCTATGGATCAATTTTTTTATTTTTTTTTTTTGCAAATTTTTCCCTCCCCTTGGTCATTGTGGTTTCGAACCGGGGGCCTTACCCGACAGGGGAAATTTTCTCTCTATTAGGATTCTGAAAGATCTTCAGTTTCTAATTTATAATTATTTATATGAAGAAGTTCTGAGTTTTATCCTAAAAAGAAAAAAAAATGTACATATTTAGACCGTTTTATATAATATTTATAAAAGAGGAAAATATTTAAGTTTCGAATTGTTGGATATTTTATTGTTTTATATGTATTGGACCTTATATATGAAAACTGTCTAGCAGTAAGACTGTCTTTGTTGCTCAGAGCAACCAATCAGAGCTCATAGCAACCAATCAGAGCTCATAGCAACCAGTCAGAGCTCAGCTTTTATGTGCTCTATGGGCAACAACAACAGTCTTACTGCTAGACAGTTTTCATACATAAGGCCCATGGTGTTTGAATGCCCCCTCCCCAAAAAATAAATAAATATATATATGTATGTGTGTGTGTATATGTGCATATATATGCGTCTGTGTGAATGAATGTGTATGTATACATACATATATGTATATATATATATATATATATATATATATACACATACATACATATACACACACATATATATATATATACACACACACATACATATATGTATATATACACATTCATACACACAGACGCATATATATGCACATATACACACACACAATAAATATATATATATATATATATATATATATATATATATATATAACACACATATATATATAGACACAAACATATATATACAGGCAGTCCCCGGGTTACAAACGGATAGGGACTGTAGGTTTGTTCTTAAGTTGAAATTGTATGTAAGTCGGAACAGGTATATTTATTACATGTAACTCCAGTAAAAAAAAATAATAATTAGTTTTGGATAGTGCAGGGAACAGTTTTTACATTTGTTTTGCTGTCTGTGCACTTTTTTAGAAGATTTCACCTAACGTTCTGTATCTCATGTGCAGCTGTTGCATGCTGGCACTTGGTTATCATGGGGCGTGACTCAGTGTTGAATGTCAGCCACGCCCCATAAGTCTCCGTTTGTAACTAGGGGACGTATGTAAGTCGGAACAATGTAAGTCGGGGACCGCCTGTATATATATATATATATATATATATACACACATATATACACACACATATCTATACACACATATATTTATATATATATATATACACATACATATATGTATATATACACGCACACATATATATACATGTGTATACACACACACATACATATATATTATATATATATATATATTATAATATATATATATATATATATATAATATATATATATAACATATATAGCATCCCAGACTACTGTAGGTGATTTCTTATGTTGTGTTACAATCCTGTATCACCTTAAGCACTCATCATTTAGTAGTCTGGGAGAGTAGAACAACAACCCCTATGGGGCTTATAACAGTGGCCATAGTGGTTGCCACCCAACTTTCCCTAAAGGATGAATGGCAAACTCGCCTAGTTGTGCAGGGACATGGGAATGGGGGTTGTGTCCCAACTAGGTAGTCTTGCCATTTAGACTACGCTGTGGCCTTTATATTGGTACATGTTTACGGGTCAGAATTAAATCTGCATCAATGATTGCAGAGTAAAATCCATAAAAAATCCCAAACAAAAATCCCTACCAATCTGTTCAGAATTTATTTATCTGTAGCTTACTTTTACAGTCTTCGGAGGGGTTATTACTTTACGTTTCCAGACTACTAAGTGACACCTATGCCTCGTTACCCGCTGATAAGCAAGTGGAGTAACAGTCACAACATCAGTCGTAATGGTCATTCCATAGTTTGGGAAAGCAGAGTAACAACTATTATGAGGGCTTGAAACGGCAGCCATATTGGTTGTCACCCAACTTACCCATAAGCCCGAATAGCAACTCTTCCTAGTTGTGCAGGGATAAAGAAGTGAAGTTTGTATACTGACATAACAAGGTAGATTTGCTCTCCAGAGTTTTGGGAAAGCTGGGTAAGATGCTGCATTAGCTATTTTTTGGATAGAATTCAGGACTGATCTGGTGATTCTTCTGAGGACTGGAAGATTCAATGTTATACGGTTCACATTGCAGATGCAGATCTGTTTGTTAAAAGTGACATTAAAATCTATTTATCTCTAAAATGAGTAGATTTTGTTTTTTTTCTTCAATTACACAGGAGCTAAGCCCCCCCCCATTTATTTGTGGGACCCACCAATTTCTGCAAGAGCGGTTAACTATCTTATGTGTAATGGGGCCCCCTATTCTTCCAACAGGTGATGCTACGGGGACAGAAGGGTCGGGCACATTAAATTTTAATACCCAAAGCCTAGCAATAGATTGTCACAATCTCCCATTTGTGAACCAAGCGTGCATCTGCAGAAGGAGGATGAAGAGACAGCACTTTTTCAGCCAACCCCTACTGATGGCCACCTAAAGGCTGCAATTAAGGGAAATATGGGCATTTACTCCAACAACAAACAAGAACAAGGAATTTTCTGATAATCCAGTATGTATGGAATATGGAGGTGCTAGGTTCCTGGAAGCTGCACAAAATACGGAGGTGCAAGGGTCTTGGAAGCTGCATGGAATATGGAGGTGCTTGGAAGCTGCATAAAATATGGAGGGGCTAGGTTCTTGAAAGCTGCACGGGATACGGAGGTGCTAGGTTCTTGGAAGCTACACAGGATCCGGAGGTCCTAGGTTCTTGGAAGCTGCACGGAATATGAAGGTGCTTGGAAGCTTCCCGGAATATGGAGGTGCTAGGAAGCTGCACAAAATACAGAGGTGCTAGGTTCTTGGAAGCTGCATTGAATATGGAGGGGCTAGGTTCTTGGAAGCTGCATGGAATATGGAGGGGCTAGGTTCTTGGAAGCTTCCCGGAATATGGAGGTGCTAGGAAGCTGCACAAAATACAGAGGTGCTAGGTTCTTGGAAGCTGCATGGAATATGGAGGGGGCTAGGTTCTTGGAAGCTGCATGGAATATGAAGGTGCTAGGTTCTTGGAAGCTGCATGGAATATGGAGGGGCTAAGTTCTTGGAAGCTGCACAGAATATGGAGGTCCTAGGTTCTTGAAAGCTGCACGGGGTACGGAGGTGCTAGGTTCTTGGAAGCTGCACAGGATCCGGAGGTCCTAGGTTCTTGGAAGCTTCCCGGAATATGGAGGTGCTAGGAAGCTGCCCAAAATACAGAGGTGCTAGGTTCTTGCATGGAATATGGAGGGGCTAGGAAGCTGCACAAAATACAGAGGTGCTAGGTTCTTGGAAGCTGCATGGAATATGGAGGGGCTAGGTTCTTGGAAGCTGCATGGAATATGGAGGGGCTAGGTTCTTGGAAGCTGCATGGAATATGGAGGGGCTAGGTTCTTGAAAGCTGCATTGGATATGGAGGTGTTAGGTTCTTGGAAGCTGCACAGGATCCGGAGGTCCTAGGTTCTTGGAAGCTGCACGGAATATGAAGGTGCTTGGAAGCTTCCCGGAATATGGAGGTGCTGGGTTATTGAAAACTGGAAGCTACAGATGGGTGACCGGCTCATCCACCTTTATGTGCGCCATGTATTTAGCATAAAAGTTGGCTGCACAATCTTCTACATTTTGTATAATTCCTATCCTCATAGATTGTAAGCTCTTGTGAGCAGAGCCCTTCCCCTTTGTGTCCACCCTACCTCTTCATTGATTGTAGGTTCTTGTTAGCAGCCCCATTAGTCCTCTTGTCCCTCTACCGCCTTATAGATTATAATCTCTTGTATGCAGGGTCCTTACTCAAATCTCAGGATGAACAGGGCTGCCGTTCAAGATCACATCGGTGATGGTTTGGATCAAATGTTTCGCACAGCATGAAATTGGAATGTGAAAACTATGGTTTAGGCTAAAGGCGAATCATGTGGCCCCATTTCTCTTGCTAGCTGGTGAAGGGCGTGGTGGGGTTGAGGCGGCCATACACCCTCAACAGGCATTTGGAGAACACAGGATCATTAGTCATACACATACATGCTTGGTTTGGCCAAGAATGTGTCTCAATGGACAAAGGAGAATAAATGGCTGCCAGGAATCACTGGTGATAAATACGCACACTGCCTTACACAATCAGGGTGTGCATAATGTGTATGGGCACCGTTAGGGTATGTTCACATGGCGTACTTTGGGGCGTAATTGCAGTACAATGCTCCCTGCCAATACGCTAAAATCATAACACTCATTGAGTGCTTTGATTTTCAAATGTATTCCCCTGCGTTACTGAGCGACGGGAGAAAGAAGTGACCTAACTTCTTTCCGTCACTTATGCGACAGGGAAAGTGAAAGTCAATGGGAGTGCTGGCCAGCACGTACTTTCAAACAGCCGTCGTATAGCTGTTGATTAGAATGCATTGTGAAGTGTATTCGCAAAGGTGTAGAGTGTATTTCGAGGGTATCCCCTAGATGGACTTAACCATGGACCTCTGCTTGATACGGGTGGATCCAATGTCACTTACTGTCTGATCGGAACCATACGTCGGCCATGACGACTTAAGGGGTTGTCTCACTACAAAGATCATAGTTTAAAATGAGGGGAACCAAAAATCTAAGCATGTACGTCCTTGGTTACCATTAGCAAAGTGCTATGGTTTATGAGAACGGGCTGCTTTATGTGTGATTAGCAACCGTGTTTGAGCCGAGCTAAAGCATTACTGGCTGTCGACTTAGGCATGTTCCGCCCAGGTCGCGGACGGGAATGCGCATTGGGACGTATGTATAAGCAGCAGCGTGCACGGACGAGAGAGAGAGAGAGTCATTAACTGCAATCAGGTCGTGCAGCAGCTGAGGCAATGTACTGTGCGGGAGAGGTTGGCATTCACTGACTGCAATCAGGTCGTAGAGCAGCTGAGGCAATGTACTGTGCGAGAAAGGTTGGCATTCACTGACTGCAATCAGGTCGTAGAGCAGCTGAGGCAATGTACTGTGCGAGAAAGGTTGGCATTCACTGACTGCAATTAGAGGTCATGCAGCAGCTGAGGCAATGTACTGTGCGGGAAAGGTTGACATTCACTGACTGCTATCAGAGGTCGTGCAGCAGCTGAGGCAATGTACTGTGCTGGAAAGGTTGGCATTCACTGACTGCAATCAGAGGTCGTGCAGCAGCTGAGGCAATGTACTGTGCGGGAAAGGTTGGCATTCACTGACTGCAATCAGGTCGTGCAGCAGCTGAGGCAATGTACTGTGCAGGAAAGGTTGGCATTCACTGACTGCAATCAGAGGTTGTGCAGCAGCTGAGGCAATGTACTGTGCGGGAAAGATTGGCATTCACTGACTGCAATCAGAGGTCGTGCAGCAGCTAAGGCAATGTACTGTGCAGAAAGGGTTGGCATTCACTGACTGCAATTAGAGGTCGTGCAGCAGCTGAGGCAATGTACTGTGCGGGAAAGGTTGACATTCACTGACTGCAATCAGAGGTCGTGCAGCAGCTGAGGCAATGTACTGTGCGGGAAAGGTTGGCATTCACTGACTGCAATCAGAGGTCGTGCAGCAGCTTAGGCAATGTACTGTGCGGGAAAGGTTGGCATTCACTGACTGCAATCAGAGGTCGTGCAGTAGAGAGAGATCCTGTGCAGTCCCTTGTAAACAATTTTGTGACACAGATCTGCAGTCCCATGTAAACACAAACCGATAAAGCGTACAGTTTTGTTCTGCAGATGTCAGAGATGTAATAATCAGCAGGATATATAATTGCGTGAGAGAGACAGAAAAAAAAATCACCCATCTTTCCCAGAGTCCTGAATGTCAAATGCCCATTCTAGTTACAAAGTATGTAGAGAGAGTGAGAAATTTAGATATACACTATCGAGTTACACTTAGCTTTTCACTTCCAGTGATTCCAGTGACAGCTGAGAACCTCTCCCTTCCCCCAGCTCACACAGAATGAATTCTCACGTGCACACTTTGGGGCGTGTCTGTAGAGTGATGATACTCCCTGCAGGGAGGAGAAGCACGCCCCTCCATTTCACAAGCTCTGCTTGGCAACTAGCACAAAAGGCAGCCAAATGATGTAGCGAGACAACCCCTTTAAGTTTTTCTCCATTCATGATAAAGACAACAGTAGACTTGGGTCCGGGATTTTTTTCCCAGCACAGGTGGTTTAATACACTGCTTACAAGAAGTATCACAGTATTGTCATTACAGACTGGCCACAGCTTTCACTGGGACATAATGATGGTGATGGAGCGTCACATCCCTTCAATCATGAATCAAGACAGTGTTCAGAAATTATATTACTTTGATGCCTTCAAGACCTGGACCTGAGGCTTCTCCAGTGATTGGCACTTTCGGCATTTGTTCCCTAATGTATCTGCCTTTGAGAGATCCGTTTCCCGGGGTCATCCATTGCTCATGAGACTGTCGAAACCGTCTTTAAATTCACATAGATAGAGGTCATTTTGTTGTCAACTGCACCAGAATATGGAGATAATTGGTCTTTACGGGGCCCTTCAATGTAGGTCTTATGGGCCATTCTCGGAGAATCCGAATATTGGGCTTTTTCCAATTGGGACCCCCTCCGGTTAGTCGTATACAGAAGAGGAATTACATGTCTGTTTATATGAAAACAAAATGTGACAAGACATTCATTGGAATCAATGAACATCCGATGTTTACAATGGTCAGCTCTGCAGTCCTCCACTGACGATCAGGAGGGTCCTGAGAAGGTCCTGAACATACTCCTACTAGATGTATGGTCCTTGATACAAAGTTCCCTGGCTCTATATCAACATTCAGTGGTTAGTCTCCGTGTAGCTATTCTGATCGCTGTTTTCGTGAGCCACAAACGGTAACTCTTTGGGTTTTGGACAGAAAGGAACGTATCGGAGCCAAGAAGAAGTGCAAAATTTTGTTCCAATGCCAAACGGAAGGTCATAGACTTCCCCGACGTCGGAACAGTTCTCCTCGGAGTCTCCGTTGACTTCGTTCCAGGCGGTTATTCCCCTTTCTTCATTTGTACCTATCAAATAATAAGAAACAGAAGGCAAGGAGTCAACAATTTGTCCTATGTAGGTTGTCCAGCTACATTCTTTCTGTAAGGAAAATTTGATTAATAAATAATGTAGTTAAGTAAGAACTGGAACTTGTGCGTTATAAACGTAGGAGATGTTAGAGATCGGTCACACGGAGGAGATGTTACTGTGGACGCCTCATGTATTTGTGTTGGTAAGAACATGTAGACAATGTTGTAATAGTCTCCTTCCATGTGGGTGGACAATACTTGGAGACCTGCCATTCAGAGGATAAGCAAAAGGACTAAAAGTAAGGATTAGCCGATGTGGCTGATAACAATCGAGGCCTGTTGTTGATACAAAAATATCTCTATTGTGGCAAGACTGGAATGGTGCCCTAGTCTTACGAAAACTGTTTTGGTGAACATCCAACTTCCTCAACTCCTGATGTCCACTGCTTTTGATTCTCAGACACAAAGTAGTTGGCTGAAAAGGTGAGAATATGTATAAAGGGACAAAGTTCAGCTTGGAAACAGATACAGTGCGGAAAATAAGTATTTGATACACCAGCGATTTGTCAGATTTTTCCGACTACAAAGAATGGAGAGTTCTGTAATTTTTATCGTAGGTGCACTTCAACTGTGAGAGACAGAATCTAAAAAAAATTCCAGAAAATCACATTGTATAATGTTTAAATAATTACATTGCATTTTATTGCATGAAATAAGTATTTGATAGAATAGAGAAACAGAACTTAATATTTGATGCAGAAACCTTTGTTTGCAGTTACAGAGGTTAGACGTTTCCTGTAGTCCTTGACCAAGTTTGCACACAATTCAGCATGGATTTTGGCTGACTTCTCCATACAGATCTTCTACAGATCTTTTAGGTTTCGGGGCTGTCGCTGGACTACATTGAGTTTCAGCTCCCTCCAAAGATTTTGGATTGGGTTCAGGTCTGGAGACTGGCTAGGCCACTTCAGGACCTTGAAATGCTTCCGCTCCCTAGTTGCCCTCGCTGTGCGTTTCGGATTATTGTCCTGCTGGAAGACCCAGCCACGACCCATCTTCAATGCTCTTACTCAGGGAAGGAGGTTGTTGGGCAAAATCTTGCAATACATGGCCCCATTCGTCCTCCTTTCAATATGGTGTAGTCGTCTTGTCCCCTGTGCAGAACAGCACCTCCAAAGTAGGATGTTTCCACCCCCATGGGACTATACTCATCCTTCTTCTTCCCACTAACACAGCGAGTGAAGTTAATACCAAAAAGTTCTATTTTGGTCCCATCTGACCACATGACCTATTCTTGCTTCCTCAGGATCATCCAGATGGTCATTGGTGAACTTCAGATGGGCCTGGACATGTGCTGCTGTGAGCAGGGGGACCCTGCAGGATTTTAATTCATGCCAGCATAGTGTATTACTAATGGTAATCTTTGAGACTGTGGTCCCAGCTCTATTCAGGTCATTGACCAGGTCCTCCCATGTAGTTCTGGGCTGATTCCTGACCTTTCTCAGAATCATCCTTACTCCACAAGGAGAGATCTTGGAGCCCCAGACCGAGGAATATTGAGTCATCTTGTGTTTTTTCCATTTTCTAATAATTGCACCAACAGTTGTTGCCTTCTCACCAAGCTGCTGCCTATTGTCCTGTAGCCTATCCCAGCCTTGTGCCGGTCTATAATCTGGTGTCCTTAGTCCTCTGTGGTCTTGGCCATGGTGGAGAGGTTGGAGTGTGATTGAGTGGGTGGACAGGTGTCTTTTATACAGGTAACAAGTTCAAACAGATGCAATTAATAAAAGGTAATGAGTGCAGAGTAGAGGGGCTTCTTAAGAAAAACTAACAGATCTTTAAGAGCCAGAATTCTTGCAGGTTGGTCGGTGATCAAATACTTATCTCATGCAATAAAATGACAATTAATTATTTAACGATCATACAATGCGAGTTTCTGGACTTTTTTTTAGATTGTTTCTCACATTTGAAGTGAACCTACTATAAAAATTACAGACCTTTCCATTCTTTGTAGGTGGGAAAAATAGCAAAATCACCAGTGTATCAAATACTTATCACTGTAGCTTCAACCTATGATATAGGGCTGTCAGGTCAAATCAGAATTCATGTCATATAGTGGTAAAACTTGACAGGGCCTTAAAGGGGTTGTCCACCACATTTATAAAACAAATCACTTCTCTAATTGTCTGCTGCCACTCCGGAGCTCCCTGGCGATCTGCTGCTCTTCACTTCTGGGTTCTCATTCTGAAATATTGGAGAGCCTCTCCTCTGTGTTGGAACATGAACCCACTAGTGAATCGGATAGCTGGGAGCTCCAAAGTGGGGGACAGGTGGGCAAGTATCATATTTTTTTTTTTTTTTTTTTTGCCCACTCTTCCTCCAATATCAAGTTGTTGTTTTTTTTATCTCTTTCAGTGGACAACCCCTTTAAATCAACTTACACCCTATGAATATTGCATTTGGGACGTATGTCACAAGTATCCATTAGGATACTTTGCAAAATGTTTCGTAATGTATTCCACAGTGGAGCAATAGGGGTCTACTGAGCAAAGTCTCTTAAACTACATGTCCTCTATCCTACGTCCATATATGCTTTACTTGCTGGACACAAATGCAGAAGTTAGACCATACTTTTGTGTCCAGTACATAAAGCCTCTACCATGTGAAACAGAGCAAACTTTGTTCAAGAGACACTATGTTTGTTCTTTAGACCCACAGTTTGAAGGGGTCCTTATAGTAGTAGTTTATTAATCAGATTTTAGGAACATGGCGATGGAGACCAAAAGCAATAAAGGTGGAGGTACGTAATCTAAACATCGTAGAATTCCACATAGAACGAATGTCTACATAGGCCATAGGCCGATGTGTTTGCTTCATTGGAGGTCACTCTACTTGGAACACACACGAGTCCCTAAGGTTGACCATCATTACCTGGTATAGTGTTGTCCAGGAAAAATCCTAGGAACCCGCCTACGAACATTCCCGTGGTCAGCAGCACCAGGATGACTTGGTCAAGTTGAACAATACCTGTTCAGAGATGGAAATACAATTAAAAGTCGGGTCTCAGATGTGGCTTCATGTTCTACATCCCCAGGTTCTAGAATACGGCCCAAAAACAAGATGGAAGAAACTCAAAACAGTCCCGAGCCGAAGGCTACACCACAAACCCAAAAGTAAAAAGGACAGTCTGTGAGTCAATAGAAAACTACGAGTTTGGATCTTTACCTGTCTCTAGATATGCCGTATTATTATTCACCCAGTTTGGAACAGTAAGGCCACAAAATATGGAGAATCCAACAATGAATATGTTCCTTGAGGAATTCATGTCCGCGTACTGTAAGAATAAGTCACAAACGTTAAAAGATTTGTAATGAAAACTCCTATCGTTTGGTGTATACAGCTCCTATGCAGACCTATGCGTTTAATTGGTTTACAAAGTGTGATCCTGTAGCCCTCTAACTCAAAAGGGAAAAGATTAAATATATGGCAGAACGCTAACAACTATGAAGCAACTCTGACTATTGCCTATGGATGGGGCAGCATTTGGTTTAGCGGTCTATTGGCAGCTAGAGAAATAGGACTGAATTTTTAATCAGGGGATGTGATTCCATAACAAAGAAGCAATTATTTTGTTTTGGAATTTTAATGTATGTTTTTGGTCATCTTTCTTCAATTATTTTGTTCTAGGATTTTAATGTATCTTTTCGGTCATCTTGCTTCCTCAATTATTTTGTTCTACGATTTTAATGTATCTTTTCGGTCATCTTGCTGCATCGATTATTTTGTTCTAGGATTTTAATGTGCGCTTTCGGTCATCTTGCTTTCTTAATTATTTTGTTCTAGGACTTTAATGTATGTTTTTGGTCATCTTGCTTCCACTCACCTGTAAATTGGACATCCCAACTGCAGCTATGACTCCAAACATTACTAGAAACATCCCACCGATCACTGGAGTTGGGATAGTGGCAAAAACAGCACCAATTTTACCAAACACGCCCAAAAGGAGCATGAGTATCCCACCCGTAATGATGACCATTCGACTCCCAACCTGGAAAAAAAATAAAACATCAGACTGGTTTTTTTTTTGCCGATACATCTGCTGCAGGGGCTAGATTTTCGCAGTTATATTCACTTCCCAAAGCAATGCATCACGAATCATAAGAGGACTACATACACCAATCCTGCCGATACATTCCCAGCTTAAACCTAGAGAACGTCTATACACAACCAGTTCTGATACATCAACAATGACCGAATCGTACGGTTGGAATTTTATGGTCTCCAAATGGATAATTTCCTTAAAGAAGGTTTTCCCACCGATGTAGAGTACAGGTATAAACCATAAAGATCTGACCAGAAGGGTCCAACCATTGGGATGCTCACCAAAAACTAAGGGAAACAGCCCTTTTGCCTTCTCCCATTAGGTCCAACACCCGACCAGTTGCAAAATTAGATGCACCAGTAAAGTCCTGTACAAACGAGTGGGACTTTGTAGCCGTTTTTACACCTTTAAGTAAGACAGGAGAGGCCTTTGCAGAAAATAATCTAAAAAGGTGCCACCGAGGCTAGTTTGTTCCTCTAAGTTGCATATAGGGATTTCCACCCCCAAATAAGACAATAGATACTTTGAATAACTGGGAAAGGATGGTCCAATTATAACAGATTGTACAAAGTTGCTACAAACTTGGCAGAAAACACAACTTTAGCTTTGACTAGAATACATGGTTTGATTTCAAGAATTATCCTTTGTTAAAGGGGTTTTGCCACGATGTAATTTTGACGTGGGATCCTCCAAAATGGGTATTTAATCACTTTTCTAAATATATGTGATTAAAAAAAATGAAGCCTCCGAGAGCTACAGCCGACTTATATGCCCTTAGTTTCCTGACAGTTTACATTAGACACGACCATTAGCTGACAGGAACTAATCTGGCTGCACTTGCATTGTTTGCACTTCTTATCTGATGGCAGGGAACATGAACGAGCTTTGAAGGGACTGGGGAGAAAAGATCCTGTGTCTTTTGTATAGAGAATCCAGTGGTTATAATGTAATTATCTGAGTAAACATGCAGACGCTCCCTGCTCAGACCACCTCTCCCCCCCTGTAGCAGGTCCTGAACAAATGAAAGATGCAGCCTGCTCAGAGCTTATATTCTCTCCTGAGCAGATAAGAGGGGGAAACTTGTGCACAATACAGTTATCCCCTGTGGATTAGCCAAATAACGTGTTTGCTCTATTAAGGAGACTGAATAACAGGAACGTGCATGGGAGGTGGAGCGATGACATCATAGAGGAGGTACTTGTTTTTTTAAACACAGAAACACAACGCCCCTTTTTCAAGCCTCAAGAGGGGAGTATAAGCCTGTTAGGTGAGGAACTCACTTATTGGCAAAACCCCCTTAAAACACTACATCCTATAGTGTATTGGCCCAGCTCTTGGAACAGTGAGTTCAAGGCTTCTGAGTTGACAACACTTGTAAGAGCTCCATTTGTAATTTGTCTTACATTAATGAAAGTTGATCACTTACTCTTGTGATTCCCAGGGCGCCGACATTCTCACTGTACGATGTGGTCCCATTTCCGGTGCCCCAGGCTCCGGCCAACAGGCAACCGATCCCATCTATCCCAATTCCTCTGTTTATGGCGTGCTTCGGTGGAGGCGGTGCACCAGAAA
This sequence comes from Phyllomedusa bahiana, assembly GCA_025379985.1. NCBI lineage: Eukaryota > Metazoa > Chordata > Amphibia > Anura > Hylidae > Phyllomedusa > Phyllomedusa bahiana. The sequence goes on along the minus strand of JAODAL010005699.1, from coordinate 63,699 downwards.
GACGTGCGCATGCATGGTAATCCCCCACCGACTCAACCATGGATGAAATGACTCCAGCCAAAATCCCAAACACTCCCTCTAGACTTACGGTAGGTGTACCCCATTGGCCTACAAGACAAAAATTAAAATATCTGTAAGACGTCAAACACCGAGACAATAAGACCTCGCTTGATGACTTTCAGTGATAGTTATAGAAATAATGCCCAAGGTGCTGCTCTTCAACGGGGTAGGCGGTGGGAACTATTTCAGCTCCATAGATGATGCAGCTCATTGTTCATGGCAATAGCAGCCAGGGCTGAGGTGACAGGTAGGCATCTGCCTAGGGTGCTACCTCACGTCAAAAACGGGAAGAGGGTGCAAGGATGTAAGGAGTAGGCTCATGAGCTGCACCCTCTCCATATACAGGAGGTTAGTTACAGTCGGTAATTGACTTTAGCATCCAAAACCGGAGATAATGCCAATACGTAATAGATGCCACAGTCAACGCCTCGATGGAATTTAGGCAGTTACGCAGAAGGTGGGTGCCCCTTTCACCTCCTGAACGGCTTCCTTGAGACAGTCACGGGGTGCCAACTAGTAGCCATGGCAGCTGGGAGCCTCAGAAACGCTGCCATGCCAGAGGCAGGGTGCAATAGAAGAGCTGTATTTGCACACTATTCTGCAGTAGATTATTATTGCAGAAGAGTGTATAAGTGATCTAGTACCCAAGGAGGGAGGGGGGACTACAAATAATTAAAAAAAAAAAGTTTCAAAAATAACAACAATTTTTACAATAACATTTTTGAATATTTTACAAATAAAAAAATAAATCCAAAATTGCCATTTTTTGCTCGCTTACCCTCTTCAAAACAGAATAAAAAGCAACCAAAATGTTATAGGAATCCGAAAATGGTACCAAGAAAAAGAAAATTAAAAAAAATAAATCCAGAACAATCGTACTGAAGTGCAGAATAGAGATTATGAAATTCCAAAAAATATAACATAATTGGATTTCTACCCCTCTCACCCCGGTCTATGTGGCTAAGGTAGGCGAAGCCAAAGGTGTGTAAGGTCAGGGACAAGCATTTCAATTTTGATGGGGTGGACAGGGGCGACATTTGTCCTAGGACACCAAAATACTTGTGTTCCAGCCAGGATAGCACCCCACACCCATCCATAGAGACCGTCCCAGTTGTAGTTGGCACTACAATATATACCTCAGCTGCTGCAGAAACTCATTTAGCATAGGAAGTAGGAAGATATAGTGAATTCATTGACGAAGCTTTGAAGAATTACTTTTTAGTTATGCATTTATTACATCCACTAATTTCTCTACTTAGAATATATTCGAGGAAAAAGCCTGTTTCAGACTTATTAGAGCTCATCAGTGTAGGGTAAAATATGTAAACCATAGGTCTGTGAAATAAAGCAATAATCAGACAGGTTATAATGAAATAAAAATTCCCCCATTGAGCACGGTCTCCACACAGCAATGGTTTCTGAATTTGCACTGATGAGAACCGACAAGGACAAAACAGTTGTAGATAAGTTTGAATCCACAACTATGAGAAAATAAGAAAGAAGGAGGAAAAAGATTTCACAATTATCTAGAATTTTTTTGAAACTTTGAATTCTTTCGCCATGTGGAGGTGTTTTCCTCTTATCAGATGTGACACACGGCGAGGAATGCAACTTGTCCCTGTCTATGGCCGTTTGCCATCTTACCAAAGGTATTGTAATCTAGATATAATAACCAAGTGGATATAATTCAGCCCTGGATCCCATTAGCTCAAGAACAACAATTCTTGACCAATTTATAGTTCCCGAGTGAGAACGGTGATCCCATTGTCAGGTTTTGAACTTTTCACATTTTGGTATCTGGGCCGGTGACTAGTGGCTGCTCTCCTGGAGTCCTGAACAGCAAATCTGCCCAGTCACGTAGATCCAGGAGCAAGGGTATCAGGATTCTAAGAAAGCTGCATAAATTATTTTTTTTATAGAATAGAAAACTGAACAATAAAGTGTATTATTTTTTGTGGTTTATGGGACTAATAAATATCAAGAAATTTGCTACATCACCTGCGACGCAGCCTGCCACCATAATCTACTCAGCTGCTGCGCAGCCTCCCAATACACCCCCGCAGCTGCAGCGCAGCCTGCCACTACGCCCCCCTCAGCTGCAGCGCAGCCTGCCACTACAATCCCTCAGCTGCAGCGCAGCCTGCCACTACACCCCCCTCAGCTGCTGACAGCTGCCCAAAACACCCCCTCAGCTGCTGCACAGCCTGCCATACACCCCTCAGCTGCTTTCCCCAGCCTGGCACTACACCCCCCTCAGCTGCTGCGCAGCCTGCCACACCCCCCTCAGCTGCTGCGCAGCCTGCCAATACACCCCCTCAGCTGCAGCGCAGCTGCCACTACACCCCTCACTGCAGCGCAGCTGCCACTACATCCCCTCAGCTGCAGCGCAGCCTGCCACTACACCCCCCTCAGTTGCAGCGCAGCTGCCACTACACCCCTCCGCTGCCGCGCCGCCTGCCAATACACCCCCCTCAGCTGCAGCGCAGCCTGCCAATACACCCCCCTCAGCTGCAGCGCAGCCTGCCAATACACCCCCCTCAGCTGCAGCGCAGCCTGCCAATACACCCCCTCAGCTGCAGCGCAGCCTGCTACTACACCCCCCTCAGCTGCAGCGCAGCCTGCCATACACCCCCTCAGCTGCAGCGCAGCCTGCCAATACACCCCTCCAGCTGCAGCGCAGCCTGCACTACACCCCCCTCAGCTGCAGCGCAGCCTGCCACTACACCCCCTCAGCTGCAGCGCAGCCTGCCACTACACCCCCCTCAGCTGCTGCGCAGCCTGCCACTTGATCCCCCTCAGCGGCAGTGCAGCCTGCCAATACACCACCCTCAGCTGCTGCCCTGCCTGGCAATCCACCCCCTCAGCTGCTGCGCAGCCTGCCACTACACCCCCCTCAGCTGAAGTGCAGCCTGCAAATAAACCCCCTCAGCGGCAGTGCAGCCTGCCAATACACCCCCTTCAGCTGCTGCGCAGCCTGCCACTACACCCCCCTCAGCTGCTGCGCAGCCTGCCACTACACCCCCCTCAGCTGCTGCGCAGCCTGCCACTACCCCCCCCTCTGCGGCTCGGATGCCTGCACTTCCCCCCCCTCAGCTGCTGCTCAGCCTGCCACTACACCCCCCTCAGCTGCAGCGCAGCCTGCCACTACACCCCCCTCTAAGTGCTGCAGCGCAGCCTGCCACTACACCCCCTCAGCTGCAGCGCAGGCCTGCAATACACCCCCCTCAGCTGCTGCGCAGCCTGCAACTACACCCCCCTCAGCTGCTGCGAAGCCTGCAAATACACCCCCTCAGCTGCAGCGCAGCCTGCCACTACACCCCCCTCAGCTGCAGCGCAGCCTGCCACTACACCCCCTCAGCTGCAGCGCAGCCTGCCACTACACCCCCCTCAGCTGCAGCGCAGCCTGCCACTACACCCCCCTCAGCTGCAGCGCAGCCTGCCACTACACCCCCCACAGCTGCAGCGCAGCCTGCCACTACACCCCCTCAGCTGCAGCGCAGCCTGCCACTACACCCCCCTCAGCTGCTGCGCAGCCTGTCAATACACTCCCTCAGCTGCAGCTCAGCCTGTCATTAAACTCCCACAGCTGCAGCACAGCCTGCCACTACACCCCCCTCAGCTGCAGCACAGCCTGCCACTACACCCCCTCAACTGCAGCTCAGACTGCCACTACACCCCTTCAGCTGCAGCGCAGCCTGCAAATCCCCCCCCTCAGCTGCAGCGCAGCCTGTCACTACACCCCCCTCAGCTGCAGCGCAGCCTGCCACTACACCCCCCTCAGCTGCTGCACAGCCTGCCACTACACCCCCCTCAGCTGCAGCGCAGCCTGCCACTACCCCCCCCTGAGCTGCAGCGCAGCCTGCCACTACACCCCCTCAGCTGCAGCGCAGCCTGCCAATACACCCCCGCAGCTGCAGCGCAGCCTGACACTACACCCCCTCAGCTGCTGCGCAGCCTGCCAGTACACCCCCTCAGCTTCAGCGCAGCCTGCCACTACACCCCCCTCAGCTGCAGCGCAGCCTGCCACTACACCCCCCTCAGCTGCAGCGCAGCCTGGCAATACACCCCCTCAGCTGCAGCACAGCCTGCCACTACACCCCTCAGCTGCAGCACAGCCTGCCACTACACCCCCTCTCAGCTGCTGCACAGCCTGCCACTACACCCCCCTCAGCTGCTGCGCAGCTGCCACTACACCCCTCAGCTGCTGCGCAGCCTGCCACTACACCCCCTCAGCTGCTGCACAGCCTGCCACTACCCCCCCCTCAGCTGCTGCGCAGCCTGCCACTACACCCCCCTCAGCTGCTGCGCAGCCTTCCACTACACCCCCTCAGCTGCAGCGCAGCCTGCCACTACACCCCCCTCAGCTGCTGCACAGCCTGCCAATACACCCCCCTCAGCTGCTGCGCAGCCTGCCACTACACCCCCCTCAGCTGTGCGCAGCCTTCCACTACACCCCCTCAGCTGCTTGCGCAGGCCTGCCACTACACCCCCCTCAGCTGCAGCGCAGCCTGCCACTACACCCCCCTCAGCTGCAGCACAGCCTGTCAATACACTCCCTCAGCTGCAGCACAGCCTGTCAATACACTCCCTCTGCTGCAGCACAGCCTGCCACTACACCCCCCTCCGCTGCCGCGCAGCCTGCCACTACACCCCTTCAGCTGCAGCGCAGCCTGCCACTACACCCCATCAGCTGCAGCGCAGCCTGCCACTACACCCCCCACCGCTGCCGCGCAGCCTGCCAATCCGCCCCCCTCAGCTGCAGCGCAGCCTGGCACTACACCCCCCTCAGCTGCAGCGCAGCCTGCCACTACACCCCCTCAGCTGCAGCGCAGCCTGCCACTACACCCCCCTCAGCTTCAGCGCAGCCTGCCACTACACCCCCCTGAGCTGCAGCGCAGCCTGCCACTACCCCCCCTCAGCTGCAGCGCAGGCCTGCCACTACACCCCCCTCAGCTTCAGCGCAGCCTGCCACTTACACCCCCCTCAGCTGCTGCACAGCTGCCACTACACCCCCCTCAGCTTCTGCGCAGCCTGCCACTACACCCCCTCAGCTGCTGGCAGCCTGCCACTACACCCCCCTCAGCTGCAGCGCAGCCTGCCACTTACACCCCCTCAGCTTCAGCGCAGCTGCCACTACACCCCCTCAGCTGCAGCGCAGCCTGCCACATACACCCCTCAGCTGCAGCGCAGACCTGCCATACACCCCCTTCAGCATGCAGCACAGCCTGCCACTACACCCCTCAGCTGCAGCAAGCCTGCACTACACCCCCTCAGCTGCTGCACAGCCTGCCACTACACCCCCTCAGCTGCAGCGCAGCCTGCCACTACACCCCCTCGCTGCAGCGCAGCCTGCCACTACACCCCCTCAGTGCTGCACAGCCTGCCACTACACCCCCTCAGCTGCTGCGCAGCCTCCCACTACAACCCCCTCAGCTGCTGCGCAGCCTTCCACTACACCCCTCAGCTGCTGCGCAGCCTGCCATTTCACCCCCCTAGCTGCAGCACAGCCTGCCACTACACCCCCCTCAGCTGCTGCGCAGCCTGCCACTACACCCCCCTCAGCTGTTGCGCAAACCTTTTCCACTACACCCCTAGCTGTTGCGCAGCCTGCCACTACACCCCCTCAGCTGCTGCGCAGCCTGCCACTCACCCCCTCAGCTGCAGCACAGCCTGCCACTTTCACCCCCCTCAGCTGCTGCACAGCTGCCATAACCCCCCCTCAGCGCAGCGCAGCCTGCCAATATACCCCCCCAGCTGCTGCGCAGCCTGCCACTATCACCCCCTCAGCTGCTGCGCAGCCTGCCACTACACCCCCTCAGCTGCTGCGCAGCCTGCCCCTACACCCCCTCAGCTGCAGCACAGCCTGCCATATATAATTCCTACCTGGGTAAGGAAAGCGGAACCAAGGAGCTCGAGACAAGACATTTCCTTTCACATCAGTGCGAGCTAAATAGCCGTAAGTCTCCGGCTTGGAGGGGAAGACGTTGGTGATGGTCAGAATGTAGCAGATCAACCAAGAAATGGAGATCCCAAGAAGCACCTGAGGAGGAGAAGAAGACGTAAGGAATGTGGCGCAGGAGTCAAAGCTCTGCTGGTGGCTCCAGCTGCACTTCTTCTATGTAGCCGTTACTAGATTTCGCACAACACACTGGTCTGTAGTATTGGAAAAGCTGCAGAATTTTGAATGCAGCTTTGGATGTGATTGGAGTGTAAGACACAGGGCCTTCAGCTAAGTCTACACAGCAGTGGTAAAGTGCTGTGGAAAACCCGACGGCATTTTAACATCTCCGTACCGCGTTTTTTTGGTGCAGATTTTGCGCTAAATACAGCGGTCCATTTATGGTTTTCCCGCCGGCCCCGTACACTGAGGCTACAGGATTCCGGCAGAAGCTAGAACATGTTCTATATTCTGCTGGACAGACAGCGGTTTAGAAAACTCACAGTAGAAAACCCGTGATTTGTAGCCCACAGCACGGATTTTCTATTGCAGTCTATGGGGCACTGGTTAAAACCAGATTTTTTTGATCAAAAACCCTGTGCTGTGTAGACATAGCTTAATGTCTGAAAACGGTCTAGCGGTAAAGAGGTCTTTGTTGACCATAGCAACCAGAGGCCAGCTTTTGTTTTTCCAGAGACCTATATGAAAGCTGAACTCTGATTGGGCCTTATGTATGAAAAATGTCTAGCAGTAAGACTGTCTTTGTTGCCGATAGCAACCAGAGCCCATAGCAAACAATCAGAGTCTATAGCCACCAATCAGAGCTCAGCTTTCATTTCATATAGTGCTCTGGAATATAAAAGCTGAGCTCTGATTGGTTGTTGTGAGGTCTGATTGGTTGCTATGGGCTCCAATTGGTTGCTATGAGCTCCGATTAGTTGCTATGGGCTCTGATTGGTAGCTATGGGCACCGATTGGTTGCTACGGTATGAGCTCTGATTGGTTGCTATGAGCGCTTTTTGGTTGCGAGGGGCTCTGATTGGTTACTATGGGCTATGGTTGGTTGCTTTGGGCTCTGATTGGTTGACATGAGCGCTTATTGGTAACTAGTGGCTCTGATTGGTTGATATGGGCTCTTATTGGTTGCTATGAGTGCTTTTTGGTTGCTAAGGGCTCTGATTGGTTGCTATGGGTGCTATCAGAGCTCATAGCAACCAATCAGAGCTCAGCTTTCATTTCATATATTGCTCTTGAAAAATAAGAGCTGAGCTCTGATTGGTAGCTATGGGCACCAATTGGTTGCTATGGGCACCGATTGATTGCTGTGAGATCGGATTGGTTGCTACGGTATGAGCTCTGATTGGTTGCTATGAGCGCTTTTTGGTTGCTTGGGGCTCTGATTGGTTGCTGTGAGAGCTGATTGGTTGCTATGGGCTATGGTTGGTTGCTTTGGGCTCTGATTGGTTGACATGAGCGCTTATTGGTAACTAGGGGCTCTGATTGGTTGATATGGGCTCTTATTGGTTGCTATGAGTGCTTTTTGGTTGCTAAGGGCTCTGATTGGTTGCTATGGGTGCTACCAGAGCCCATAACAACCAATCAGAGCTCAGCTTTCATTTCATATATTGCTCTTGAAAAATAAGAGCTGAGCTCTGATTGGTTGCTATGGACGCTGATTGGTTGCTATGAGCTCTGGTTGGTTGTTATGGGCTCTGGTTGATTGCTATGGAAAACAAAGACAGTCATGCTGCTAGACAGTTTTCATACATAAGGCCCATTCTGACATCCAACAAAACATTAGTCACTTCTGGAGTTTTTCTTTCAGATTTCTTCCTTGTTGCCGAGTCACTTACCGGAAAGATCTGGAAGACATATGTTCTGGAGAACTGCCACTTCCGGGCACTTTTTGAGTAGTGGGGGATGAGGAGAGGGATGTTCCTCAGGTATTGAGAAAACAGAACGATGAAGAAGGTCGTCCTGGATGAAGTAAAATCCAAGAAAGAGATAATTATGATAATCTTTATATAGCGCCAACATATTCCGCAGCTCTGTAAAATGTAAATTGAATAGTAAAACATTCTTTATAACAGTATCAGTAATAAATTTTAGGGTGTAACTGGGCAAATGTGTCCGAGAGAGTTGGGCGACCGCCCCTGTGGGAGCCGGTGCGGCAGATAAACGATCTCGCAGCTTTTCCTTGAGCAGATCCTTTCCTTCAGTATTTACTTACATGATTGAGATCCCCCAGTGGCTTCCTGCATCGTTACCGGCTGACTCAACCAGGGGGAGTGCGATCAGGGTGATTGCCGGAGCGCTGGTTAAGGGACCACTGAATCGCATGAGGAAGCCAATCAAACCGGAGAATCCCACTACGATTTGGAAGCAAGAAGCAACCATAATGGCTCCTTGGACCTGGAAAAGACGGATAGGAGATCAGATAGGATCAGATAAAAGTCACAAAAAATGGAATTCAATTCATTCAGTAATGATGTCATTCTCATATTGGCCACTAGATGTCCATAACAGTGTAGCTGGGAAGAGAAAACCAGCTCACTTTACAGTGTGTTGTGAAACAGAATGAGATCACCTGCTTTTCACTACTAAATGGGGGCATCATAACTAAATGACCCTAATTTGTACCAAACCCTAAAATTCATTGATAATAGGCGACCATACAGGAGGATGGGGCTCTTTAGTGGTCACTGGATACATACATGGGCTGTTGCAAGAGAATGGCTCTAAAAATTTAATATGTCTCAGCATGCAGGAGGAGAGAAGACGGGCAGACTACACTATGCCAACATGACATGGCTGAACACCGGGTACTACAGACTATACTGATCTGAATAGCCTGAAATGGCGATGGGTACACAGTGCTTCTATTATGTTGTTCGGTGATTATCCAGGACATTCCATAGAGAGGGTGGACACACAGTTTTAGGAGGAAATAGCACTGGTCTGTGTTGGGGCAAATGGCCTTGAGATCCATGAGAAACAGCAGGTTATCAGCACCACTGGCATTTCTATAGGCAGGTGATACAATTACTGATCTTTATGTTAATTATTGGATGAGCGGGTCACGGAAGTGCCAGGAGTATTCATGAGGTTATGGGATGTGAAGCACAGACTTTAGACTTTGTCACGTTTTCTTAGTTGTGATGATTGAATTCCATAAGTGTTTATCTTGGGTTCAGTCCAGGACTATGTGTTCAGCAATTAGAGGTGTGATCCATGCCATAAAGAAAAACAGACCACAAAACACCGCTATGTCATATAGCGATAAGGCTAGGTCTACACAGCACTTAAACAATGTCGCATTTTCAGTACAGGCAGTCCCCGGGTTACATACGGGTTAGGGACTGTAGGTTCGTGCTTAAGTTGAATTTGTATGTAAGTCGGAACCAATATATTTAGTACATGTGTGGTGTATATGTATGGTGTATATGTATGGTGTGTAATTATAGGCAGGTATATGTCCCCTCATAGGCAGGTATATGTCCCCCTATAGGCAGGTATATGTCTCCCATCGGCAAGAATATGTCCCCCATAGCAGGTATAGGCAGGTATGTCCCCATAGGCAGGTATATGTCCCCATAGCAGGTATGTCCCCATAGGCAGGTATATATCCCCTATAGCAGGTATAGGCAGGGATGTCCCCCATAGCAGGTATAGGCAGGTATGTCCTCCATAGGCAGGAATATGTCCACAATAGCAGGTATATGTCCCCTCATAGGCAGGCATAGGTCCCCCATAGCAGGTATAGGCAGGTATAGGTCCTCTCATAGGCAGGTATAGATATAGCTTATTAAAAAAAAAAAAAAAAATACCTCACTCACCCGCTGCTCCGAGACTTACCTCCGACTCTTGGTCTTCTGGCACAAGGGGTGTGATGTCATCAGGCCGCGCAGGCAGCGTGATGACATCGCGCGCTGCCTGTGCCGGAGACTCCGGAAGGTCGAAAGTCTGCTTAAGGCCTTCCGGAGTTCTATTGTGGAGCAGGGAGCGCTCGCTCTGTACTCCGCAATAGAGTCTTCCGCTGTATGCGCTCTGGGAGGAGTCGCATACAGCCGAAGAAATCCCCGCTGGTGCCCGGGTCATAGCAGTGCCCGGACGCGGACCGGAGAGTCAGCTGTATGCGCTCCCAGGAGTCGCATACAGCTGCGAAGATCTCTGACAACGCCCGGGCCACAGCAGCGCCCGGACGCTGTTGGCTGTCCCTGGCTTGCATCGTACCGGTCCCCGTTCGTAACTAGGGGACAGACGTAAGTCGGAACGATGTAAGTCGGGGACTGCCTGTATTTTGAATTCGACAGTACCCTGTGCTGCAAAGACCACAATAAAAAAATCCATGCTGTCGTCTACACAGCACGGATTCGTTAGACTATATTCACACGGCATAATTGCAGGGCGTACTGTACGGCCGCAATTACGTCGGGTGATTTGGGAGTCGTGCTGATCGGCGCGGGGGAGGGGGGGCGTGGAGGGCCCCATAGACATGCATTACTCGCGGCGCGTATTCACCGCAAGTAATTGACATGTCACTTATCTCCCCGCGTGGACAATACAATCGTATTGTATGAGCGGGGAGAGGAGGCATAATCCATAGCTCTCTATGAGAACTGTGGATTACCGTAATTACCCCGTGTGAACATAGCCTAACCGTGGTGTTTAAAATCCGGCGGAATATGGAACATGTTGTAGATTCCGCATGATTCCGCCAGATGCCTGTACATTGACGGGGCCAACGGCAAATCCGAAAACCGACTGCGGCTTTTGTGCAAAACCGCACCAAAAAAACGCGGTCCTGCAATGTCACGATGCTGTCGGATTTTGGACGGCATTTTGACGTTTTCTGTTTAGACCTAGCCTAAAGGAAACAGCACCGCTCATAAAAATGTATGCAAAATACTAAAGGGGTGCAAGTCCCCAGAACCAGACCCCAAATCCTCCACAACGATGCAAAAAATAGCAAGAAGCAGCAGCATCACCAAATTCCCCAAAAAAGTGAATTTAATCACCCATGTCTTTACAAATAGTGAATTGAATCGCCTATGTCTTTTTGTAAGCTTTTTGTAAAGAAATGGGTGATTAAATTCACTTTTTTGGGATTTGGTGGTGCTGCCTTTTCTAACTACTTTGAACACACCACCATGCAATACTTTGTCCATCACTAAATGTTATTGAAAGCCAAGAGGTGGCTAAGTATGTGGATCTGTTACACAGAGTCTCCATAAAAATGTACAGCCCCATTTTTAACCCTCAATATTACATTTGTATATAACTGTGAAGATTTAAATTCTAAAGCTGCAGAATAGTGAGTGCAGCTCTGGAGTATAATACAGGATGTAACTCAGGATCAGGACAGGATAAGTACTGTATCTACACAGTGACTGCACCAGCAGAAGAGTGAGTGCAGCTCTGGAGTATAATACAGGATGTAACTCAGGATCAGTACAGGATAAGTAATGTATGTACAGTGACTGCACCAGCAGAATAGTGAGTGCAGCTCTGGAGTATAATACAGGATGTAACTCAGGATCAGTACAGGATAAGTAATGTATGTACACAGTGACTGCACCAGCAGAATAGTGAGTGCAGCTCTGGAAAAAAATACAGGATGTAACTCAGGATCAGTACAGGAGAAGTAATGTATGTACAGTGACTGCACCAGCAGAATAGTGAGTGCAGCTCTGGGGTATAATACAGGATGTAACTCAGGATCAGTACAGGATAAGTAATGTATGTACACAGTGACTGCACCAGCAGAATAGTGAGTGCAGCTCTGGAGTATAATACAGGATGTGAGACTCTCGGTTCACATATTTTGATCAAAAGATGTTTAAGCTGCCCACGACTTTCAACGTGATCTCAAATCGGGCAGTCCTATCCTATCTTTACCTCTCAATCGAGCCAATCAGGCCTCCCGCTGGGTCAACCGACCTCCATTATTCAGAGAGAAAAAATTAAAAAAAAACACCCAACCTGCAAAGCTGCCCTTCTTATGACAGCCTGTGAGAGTGGGCGGGGACAGAAACACAAAATGGAAGCACCCCTTCCTTTCCATCTAGGTTAAAATCAATGTACACCAAGTATAACGTATGTTTCTGCACACAAAAACATTTCTGAAAAAACGTATGCAAACCTGGGTGCCACTGGCAGGGCTGCGGCACACATGTAATTATACATGTACGCACACAGACCGCCGAGCGGGACATTTCTGCAAAAAGGGCAATACACTACGTGGAAATCCCTAAAGAAGCATTTATGCTATCTATCATACAGGAAAAAACTTTGAGACTCTCGGCTCTCAGCTTTGCAGGTTGGGTGTTTTTTATTTTTTCTCTCTGAATAATGGAGGTCGGTTGACCCAGCGGGGGCCTGATTGGCTCGATTGAGGGGTAAAGATAGGATAGGATTTGCCCGATTTGAGATCACGTTGAAAGTCGTGGGCAGCTTAAACATCTTTTTGATCAAAATATGTGAACCGAGAGTCTCAAAGTTTTTTTCCTGTATGATAGATGCATAAATGCTTCTTTAAGCCATTTCCACGTAGTGTATGCCCTTTTTGCAGAAAGTGCCGCTGGCGGCGGTCTGTGTGCTTTACATGTATAATTACATGTGTGCCGCAGCCCGCCGTGGCACCAGGTTTGCATAGTTTTTCAGAAATGTTTTTGTGTGCAGTAACATACGTTATACTGGTGTACATTGATTTTAACCTAGATGGAAAGGAAGGGGTGCTTCCATTTTGTGTTTCTGTCCCCGCCCACTCTCACAGGCTGTCATAAGAAGGGCAGCTTTGCAGGTTGGGTGTTTTTTTTTATTTTTTTCTCTCTGTATAATGGAGGTCGGTTGACCCAGTGAGAGGCCGTGAATTGGCTCTATTGAGAGGTAAGGATAGTGTGGGACTGCCCGATTTGAGATCACGTTGAAAGTCGTGGGCAGCTTAAAAATCTTTTGATCAAAATATGTGAACCGAGAGTCTCAAAGTTTTTTCCTGTATGATAGATAGCATAAATGCTTCTTTAGGGATTTCCACGTAGTGTATTGCCCTTAATACAGGATGTAACTCAGGATCAGTACAGGATAAGTAATGTATGTACACAGCAGAATGTGCACCAGCAGAATAGTGAGTGCAGCTCTGGAGGATAATACAGGATGTAACTCAGGATCAGTACGGGATAAGTAAGTATGTACACAGTGACTGCACCAGCAGAATAGTGAGTGCAGCTCTGGAGTATAATACAGGATGTAACTCAGGATCAGTACAGGATAAGTAATGTATGTACACAGTGACTGCACAGCAGAATAGTGAGTGCAGCTCTGGAGGATAATATAGGATGTAACTCAGGATCAGTACAGGATAAGTAATGTAATAAAAACTATTATGTTTATTCAATTGGGTATTGTAGACAAAATACATATTTAAAAAAGGACGAGTGTAGTATCCTTGAAATGAACATTCTCCCAAGGCTCCTGTATCTGTTCCAGACTCTCCCAGTCGTCCTTCCTATTGGCTTCTTTAGGTACATGAATAAATGCTTTGGTAGGTTTGTTTGGGGAATTGCTAGACCAAGGATAGCCAGGGAGATTCTGATTAGACAGAAAGAGGATGGTTGGTTGGCTCTCCCTGATCTGAAATTATATTATGTGGCCTCGATTGCGGCCAGAGTGCTGGACTGGTTCCACGCTAAGGCCTCAAAATCCTGGGTGCAACTGGAAGATGCTATTTATGCTGGGTCGCTGACCTTTCTGCCCTGGATGTGGACCAGAGGTTGTCGTGCCTGCCCCTGGTCTCCCAAGTCACCATATCTGTCTTTAGAAAGCATGGGTTGCAGTATAAGTTATACGCCCCCGGTGGTCCACTAACGCCAATTATGGGCAACCCCGAATTGAACATTTCAGCGCCTTGTCTTTTATATAATAATAATAATCTTTATTTATATAGCGCCAACATATTTCGCAGCACTTTACAATATAGAGGGTATAATTACAGACAAAAGACAGACATTACACATGTGAAACCCTTACTTCAGGTGAGACCAAGGGGGTGGGGGGGGCCTGCCCCGCAAGAGCTTACAATCTATATCAAGATAATGTGGAGCTGCGGCCATTGACGGTTGGCACCTTCACTACAAATGCCGTTTTTAAATCATACGGCGCAGGCGTGGCGGGGCAGAATCAAACGCCAAACGTGTGGCTCCAGTACATGCAGATAAAGCACTACTTTGACACCAATAAAACTAAACCTGAATTGGCAGGGTCCCTCGGGATTCGAGACCCTGTGGTCCAATGACAGGTCCCCCGGCATTCTATCTCAGTGATATACGACATGCTTTTGAAGAACACAGCACCCGGGACCTGTGTTTCAAGGCAGATGGCAGAAGGAATTGGGAATCACATTGACTGAGGACGAGTGGACTAAGGCTTGCGCCTTGACGCACAGGACCTCGGTCTCTTATCGTATCCAGGAGCTTAAAGGGAATGTATCACTTCCTTAGTTCGGCTGATTCACACTGCTCTCAGCTTCTCAACTCTAGAAATGCAAGGGGGTTTTTCCCCTCCAGCTGGGTGACATCATCCCCCCCCTTCACTGTTCATGCGGGCACCCGAGACTCCCCCCCCCCCCACTCTGAGTCCACATGTCACTGTGTCTCTCCCTATCAGTCTTATTTTGTAAGAGCTGTACACATACCACCCGGCTGCATTCAACTAGACTGAACACTGATCTCTTCTCCTCTCACAGCTGGAGATTTGTTACAGTTTAATCCAGCTTTCTATGAACGGCACAGATCTCCCTTCTATGCAGAAGAGGCAGGGATCGACACACAATTTTGTTTTTTTCCTGATTATAGAAAGCCTGCAGTGTTATTCTGTTTCTTCTGGCTGTGTAGAGTGAAAATGTGCCGGTCTCTTACTCTGAGGGGGGGGGGAGAGAGACAGGAATGCTCGCTCCTGTGAATACGACCAAGGGGCTGAACAGAATATAAATGAGCTCTCAGCTAGTGAAATGCAAGGAGGAAGGATGACCAGGACTGGAGATCAGTGTAAACAGAAAAACAGAAGATAAGGGATCCTGTGATAACAAGACAGCTTTGCTAATGACATCCAATTGCAAAGTTGCTTGTATTCTCTGTCCCCTTATTCTGAAGACCATTCAATGAAATGATACAACCCCTTTAACTATAAAATTCTCTCAAGGTGGTACCGGGTCCCGACTTTGCTACATGTATTGTACCCCACAGTCCCTGACACATGCTGGAGGTGTGGGAAAGAGGCGGACACCATGGTGCACATTTGGTAGGGCTGCACAGATATACAACCCTTCTGGAGCAGGGTTATTGATGTGATCGCAAAGATTACGGGTATT
Source organism: Phyllomedusa bahiana (assembly GCA_025379985.1). Lineage (NCBI taxonomy): Eukaryota > Metazoa > Chordata > Amphibia > Anura > Hylidae > Phyllomedusa > Phyllomedusa bahiana. Next base: position 48,334 of record JAODAL010005699.1, on the reverse strand, counting down.
CGGGTGCAGAATGACTGACAGACCCTTCTCCTTTCCATAATGCCCCTGCGGACCCTGAAGGGTGGACTTCTGCCCCTTTGCCTAGAGTGTTGATCACCAGGCTGTGGAGAACGGCTCAGGTTCCGTCAGAGGCATAACTACAAGCTCTTGGGCCCTAGTGCAAAAAGTGAAATGGGCCCCACCAGTTACTATGCGCCATTTACAATACTGGTGTCTTCTTATGTGGCAGAAGGGCTTTTGGGCCCCCCCTGGCTGCAGGGCCCGGTAGCGACTGCTACCTCTGCACCCCCTGTAGCTACGCCCCTGGGTTCCGTCCATTAACGATTGGTACAGGGAAATCTTCCATCTTCAAAGAATGGAGGAGCTGAGAGCGGAGACTGAAAACTCCCTGGATAGGTTTTATAGGATATGGAGCGAATGGTTGTTCTTTGTTGATTCTCCGGAGTACAGGGCCTCGAGCTGATCGGACTTTCGTGCTCTGATCAGCCTTCGCCCTTTTTTCCTCTCCTCTCCCTCAGAAGTGTTGCATAAAATTATGCTTTTTAAGTAATTATTTGATGTCGCCTAGATGTGTTGGGAAAGGAGCTGAGAAGCTCTTATAGCTATAAAAGCTTTTAAAGCTATGTAGGTGCTCTCCCTAAGGAGAAATCTTCCCTTTCTGAGCTACTCATTGCCTCCCACTCAGCCAAGCCAGCATCGCTCTGCTCTGTACTGACGAGGGGCAAGCACCCCGAAAACAGCTGTATACAGATGGGTGATGCTGGCTTGGCTAAATATCCCTTTTGCTTTCCAAAGATCCAGTGGGTTAAAAGCAAATTGAGGATTAATTACATCCAAAAGAGGGTGCTAGAGCTTCTCAGCTCCTTTCCCATAATGCCTTGTGATATGCAGATGCTTCGTGGAGTGCAAAAAGGCAATTTCGAATCTCCACACGTCTATATAGGCGCTCTTCCTAAGGAGAGATCTTCCCTTTCTGAGCCACTCATTGCCTCCCACTCAGCCAAGCCAGCATCGCTCTGCTCTGTACTGAAAAGGTGCAAACACCCCGAAACAGCTGTATACAGATGATTGATGCTGGCTTGGCTAATATCCCTTCTTGCTTTCCAAAGATCCAGTGGGTTAAAAGCAAATTGAGGATTAATTACATCCAAAAGAGGGCGCTAGAGCTTCTCAGCTCCTTTCCCATAATGCCTTGTGATATGCAGATGCTTCGTGGAGTGCAAAAAGGCAATTTCCAATCTCCACACTCCTATATAGGCGCTCTCCCTTAGGAGAGATCTTCCGTAGATGTGTTGGTCATACTGCCTCGTCCGAACTAGTTTATAGGTCGTTTCATTTTTCCTTTATATTTGCTGTTTTCTTCCCTTCCCTCTCACTAGCTGACAAGTATATCTTAGTTCTTATTACAATCAATGGTAGCAGAATTGTCATGCTCTCATATGTTTGTAACCTCAGTGGTGTAGGGGTGGTCCGGCGGGAGAGGGGTAGGAAGTGCTGGCACTCTGTCAGTGGAAAGACTGTTTTAAATTTTGACAATGTCAGATGTTACGCTCTTGTTCATATTATAGTGTTGTGGATGGGAACAAAGGTTATATATGTGTGATCCTTTGTGTCTCTATTTTAATTAATTAATCAGTATAATACCTCACGTCTTTATATATTGCACGTAAAAGCTGCCTGTATAACCATACACTTTTTAATGTGTTAGCAAATGGCCGCATATATAATCTGTTTGTAAAGGATAACTGTTATAGAATGTATTATGTATAATGTCAATTCCACCCACAAGATGGCGTCTGGGTTTAGACACACCCTGACATGCTAAAATGGCTGCTCACCTTAGATGTTTTTCTTCTCTCTAACGTAGAGAGTGGAGGATCATTTAACATGTAGATAAGAAGAGCCAATTAAGAGGGTAGATGTAATGTCACATGTTGCTTAAGGAATGTGTACACCCCCGACCTGTTAAAACCTTGAGCGTGTGTAATAAACGGAGAAGAACACTTTTGTCTGAGAAAGTGTCAGGCTGGGATTTCTCTGGCACGTGCCAACTAAGATACTGATTTGGTCCCCTGCTGGAAAGTAGAGCCCTTTTGTGGTTCCATCTAAGACAATAGTGATAGCTGTGAAAAAATGATTGGAAGATTATACTTTGCTATTCGTCATGTTTATTTGCTTATACAATTTAATGTAAGTTACGAGCCTACATGTGCATACTATGTGTTGTTTATTGCTGATTCAATAAAGCGTGTTGAAAAAAAAAAAGGACGAGTGTTTTGGCAGCGTAAAATACGATATTACCTCCCGTATTCGTGACTGCCAAACATCCACAAATTCTGGCGATGTTGCATTCACCAGGCTGGCATTTTGGGTCCATTCTGGACATCTCCACTTGGGAAGCGAGAGCATAGCAAGGGTTGGGGTCAAGAAAGTAAACGTCCCTCCTTGTAAGATCGGTAACCTACAGAAATACAGAACATGCAGTAAGTTAGACAACATTGTGGCTACTTATTTTGCTCTTAAAGGGAACCTGTCACATAGGTTGTGCCCCCCTTGCTGAGGGCAGCACAAGCTTGTGTCAGACCTGCTGTTTCCAGCACTGTGCCCCTTTTTCTGTAAGATGCCAAATCTTATTCATGAGCAGGTGTTAGCTCTGCCCACCAAAGGCTAGCCACGCCCACTGACAGTTATTCACATGTGTCTACCTATTCAAAGTTATAGGTTTGTCAGTTGAGGTGGGCGGGGTTAACCTCAGGTGGGCGGGGTTTGAAAAAAACTGACACTCTGAAGGACTCTTCGAATGACTCTTCTGGCTGAAAACTGCAGATTTGAGCATTAAATACACGAAAACTGCAGCATCTTACAGAATAAGGGACACGGCGCTGGAAACAGCAAGTCTGACACTAGCTTGTGCTGTCCTCAGCCAGGGGGGACACAACCTATGTGACAGGTTCTCTTTAAAGGTGCATTCCAACTAAAAACATTTACGACCCATCCATAAGATACATTATGTCTGTTAATCAGTGTCTCCTCTATGAGTAAAAGGTTCCTCTGGTAATAGACAATTTTAGTCTTAATAGACGGCAAGTCTTTTACCCCAGATCTTCATCTAAGAGGGTATTTGAAAAAGGGTTTCTGGACCAAGTGGTTCCAATAGTTGGTTTATTCCATATAAAGGGATACTTTCATCCCCAAAAATTTTCTTCATATATTGACGAACAAGATGTGACTGTTAGATGATTTTTTTTATTTCTTTTTTAAAAGTTCCCCTATATACATTACTTTTTAGTTTTTCTTTCTGACTTACCCTCTGAGCCCAGATAGCACAGCAGTGTATGGATTGCTTGACGGTTCTATTCCAGGCCAACTATGGCCTCAGAGGTGTAAATGTTATCAGCATGACCTGATACATGTGAATAAGCTGGAAGCTCCTTAAGTACAAAAAAAAAATTACCCCATTATCTTTTCATTCATTGCTCGTCATTGTTCTTTAAGTCTAATCTAATCCTATTTATCCCTGTCCGGAGAACAATAGAGCGATCATTTTGTCATTACCTACCACTTGTAATGAGACTACATAGGAGATAAGCAGCAGCTGCAGTAAAGGGAGGTTAGTCTTCCCTGCCATTCAGTTTTAGCTCTTCACTAATAAAGCTAAAAAAAAAAAAAAAGGACAAGATTTTATATGTTATTTTTAAATTGTATAGGTTAAAATAAAAAAAAAAAATAGAGGACCAAAAATTCCAAAAAAACTAAATAAAACAAAATAGTTTTCTAGGTATTTTGGTTAAAGGGGATGTATCGCTTCATCGGTTCAGCTGTTTTCTTGAAGCTTGATTCTCTCACTTCCTGAAATTCAGGGGCGTTTCTTCCCCTCCCAGCTGGGCGTTTAACTGAAAAGGGATGACATCGTCCCCCCTTCGCTGTTCAGGCTGGCTCCCGTGTGTGTCCCCCCTCCACATGTCACTGTCCTCTCACGATGCAGTCTTATTTTTTGTAAGAGCTGTATACATACATGCATTCAGTCTAAACAGTCTTCCATGAACTCAGCACTGATCTCTCACAACTGGAGGTTTGCTACAGTTGAATCCAGCACAGACCTGTCTCCCTTCATGTTTACATAAGGCACCACTGCGCAGGAGCATTAAGGCACTGTGGCACAATAATGCTGTTTTCTGATTATAGAGACAGCTGCAGTGTCAATGAGGAGCACTTGGCTGTATAGACTGAAATTTTTTTTTCAGTCCCTTTACACACAGGAGCATTAAGGCCCCGGGCACAATTCTCGTTTCCTGATTATAGAGACAGCTGCAGTGTCAATGAGGAGGCAACTAACTGTATAGAGTGAAGTTGTTCACGGCCCCTAATTCTGAGCGAAAGGCAGGAATGCAAGCTCTGTGAATACAGCTGTCTGGGGCTGAACAGAATGTAAATTATTACAGCTAATGAAATGCAAGGAGGAGGGATCCGACTTTACGACCAGCACTGGAGGTTTGTTTACAGAAACAGAAGATAAGGAATACTGTGAGAACAAGACAGCTTTGCTAATGACATCCAATTGCAAAGTTGCTTGTTTTCACTGTCCCCTTATTCTGAAGGCCATTTAATGAAATGATACAACCCCTTTAAAACAAAAGTACTTCATTGTGATGGAAGTGTCCCTTTAAAAAGTAACGGCTAACAAGTTGTTGCTTGTAAGGAATTTTATTACGTAGAATAGTTTAAAGGGAACATGCGATCTGTTCTACGGGCCCCATGTTATAGAGCAGGAGCTGAGCAGATTGATTTATTGTTTTGTGGAAAAAAGATTCGGTAGAATTTGGAATTTATTCATTTAAATCCCGTTTTATTCTGAGTTAAGGAGTCCAGTGGGCGGAGTTATCAGTGATGGACAGCTATCTCTGTATTCACACTGATACAAGAAGGGCTGTCAATCAATGACAACTCCACCCACTGGACTCCTCAACCCAGAATAAAACGGGATTTAAATTAATGAATTCCAAGTTCTATTAAATCTTTCCCCACATAACAATATATCAATCTGCTCAGCTCCTCCTGCTCTATAACATGGGGCCCGCAGATCAGGTGTGTCAGGTTCACTTCAACCCATTTAAGCACCAGGGCTGAAAAAGCCTTAAAGGAGTTGTCTCCCCACAGGGTTTCAAAGAATGCATGAAAAAAATTCTCTGTCACTTCCGGGTTTTCAGACTAATTTGCATAAACTCCATGCTTGTACAGCATAAGCTCGTGCTTTCAGATGCTAATTAGATTAGATTAGCTTCTCAAACTACTCTGAGGACTTTTATCTGATCCCCAAAAACAAAAGCCCTAATTAAAAGAGCTTTTTACTTGAGATAAATCAAGCTTTTTACTGTCTGGCAGCACAGGACACTGACTGACACTGGCAGGAACCTGTGTGATGAACTCACCCCTCTTTTATCTCATTGAACAAACAGCCCAGGGAGATTTGTTTACAGGTCAGTTACTGAGGGAACTGAAATAGCCAAGGGGGGTAATAAATTCACTTGTATCTCTTTGGGGGAAAACAGAGAACAATGCAATATATTTGGAAAATGTCTTTATTTTGTGTTCCCTACAATTTGAAAGCTATTCTTTGTAGCGAGACAACCCCTTTAATGACCAGCTATATTTTCCCTCCCTGCGATTCAACAGTCATAGCTTTTTTATTTTTTAAATGATGCAGCTGTGGGGGGGGGGGCGGGACCGGAACCCCATGGGGACGGACGTGTAAGAGAGAAGCTCCGCAGCACGGCTACTTTCTTGGGGGAGAAAAAGCGGCATCCTGGCATCAAAACGCCGGCGGAAGGCTCCTCATACAGCCCCAGGCTCTCTCCACAAGCCGGCATCCACAAGAGGGATAAGGGATTACTTCCCGGGCGCAGCAGCGGCAAAACCCCGCGACCCGACACGTGGCGGGCGCCATCTTCCCTCCTCCTCCCAGCAGCCGGACGCGCCGCTCCAACCACCAGCGGAGCGCAACCGGCATTCAGCTGCAGCACCAGTACCTGTGAGGGACCGGGCAACGAACGGGGGACCTCTCCTCGTCGCTCCCAGCGCATTCGCTGTCTCGACTACTTCTTTGGGAACATCCCGATCCTCTGTCAATTAGTCACCGCAGAAATCCTCCCCATTATTTGGGTGGTTTAACGCCGCACTAAAGCTTTCTCTAAATTTAAAAAAGGGCCCCCCCAAAACCCGAAAAAATTTTGCCACTGGGGGCCTTAAGGAATCCCCCCTAAAAAAACCCCCCAACATAGGGAAGGGGGTTTACGGAAGGGGAAAAATAAAAGGGTTTTCTTTCAAGAAAAAACGCGGGGGGTTTTTACTCACCAAGCCACGTTTTGGGGAAAAAGCACAAAAGGGCGGTGATCCGGGGTTAAATGTATTCCCCTTTAGGATCCGGGTTAAAAAGGGAATGCAGTCTGCAAAAGTCTTTGTTTTCGGGACGCGTTCAGACCCCTTGAAGCCCCCCCCTAGAAAATTAAAAAGACCGGGACACATACTCCGAGAGGTTGTAGAAAATTCGACCCCAAAATGGGGGATTTTGGGAAGGGGGTCTAAAAACTGAAAAATTGTTGGGTCACAGTAGACGGGCGTTATTTTTTTCCGGGACCCAAAACAACCCCCAAACCACTATGCAGCCAAGATGCCCCCGAGGGGGGCCCTTAGAAAGGGGAAAAACCCTATTCCCCGAGGGAAATAGCCAAGGGGCGACAATTTACGACCCCCCAAAAGGTTTCTCAGATCTTTCCCCTTCATATACGCTAAACTCTACAACCTCCCGACTCATGACTAATTGTTATCGGCAACCCCGATGCCTTACAGGGGAAATTTTATCTTCCTGTAATTCCCTCCCCACCGAAAGGGAGACCGAATTTTTAATTGCTCCGATCACAATTGGGAAAAACCCGGGAAACCCTCAAAGACCCACCCCCCAAAAATCCCCCCGGGGCCCCGGATGGGTTCAAGTATTTATCTATCAGCCTTCTCCCCCCCAATTTTGGGAAGGAACCGGGTTTTGGTGGAAAAATTCAAACTCATTCTTGAAGGGTGACACTCCCCCCCCCCCTCCCTGCTCCATCCTTTCATAAAACCCCTTTTTCCCAATCAATAAAGCCAAAACCCCATTCGCAAAATTATCGGCTATCGCCCTGTAAATGTGATGTGTTTATTCCCTAATTATTGGCCAAAAATTTTTTCGACCCGTCTCCCGAGTTTTAAATTTAAAAAAGGGCCAAGTACGTTTTGTTTTTGGCCGAAAGGGAGCGACAATACTTTTGAAAGGGGCGTTAAAATCTGTTGGGGCTTTTTTTCGCATAGGGGACAGGAAAAACCCGCCTTTTACTTAGCCTAAAAGCGGGGGAAAAAGCGTTTTTTGAACCCCCTAAAAATTGGAAATTAAAGTCTGAAGCCTTGGAAAAAAATTTGGCTTTCGGGGCCCCCTTTCCCACAAGCCCTTAGGGTAAATTTTTTTCCCCCCCCCTCCCGGGAAACCCAAATTGTCTCCCTCATGCTGAATCCCCCCCTGATTAAAATAAAAAAAAGGCACCCCGACAAGGGTGCCCCCCCCTTTCCCCCAATTTATCTTTGTTTGTGCATTAAAACGTTTTGCGGGGGGGCCCTAAGCAATTAAAAAAGGAACCCTTAAAGGGGGATTCGAGTCGAGACGGGGGGGTTTAAAAATATCACTTTTGCAGACGGGCATACTTTTGGGCCCTATCCAATTTGCACACTACTATCCCCAATTACCAAACTCTCCCAAAATACTTTTGGGGGTTCTATCGGGCTTTTTTAAAGTCAATTCCCGAAAAAACGGGAGGCGCTGCCTTTAAATCCCGGGAAATCAAATTTAAAACCCGTTTCAGAAACGAAAATTCGGGGTACAACTGGAAGCCCGAGATCTTGAAGGGGGAAATTTGGGGGGTCAAAATTGGGCACCCAAAATCGCCCGCAGTTTTTAAGCAAAAACCCAGTTAAAAATTTCCTGGACCTAAACCCGGGGTTTCTAATAGATGGGAAAACCCTTTTCCAATTTTCGCTTTAGGCGAATAGCGCAAATTAAAATTTATGGCTCTCCCCAAAAATGAAGTTCCTTTGAGAAAGTACCCAAACCCGATACCCCGCAAAGACTTAAAAAATAATTTCAAGCAGCCTTTCATGCGATTTATTGGGGCCCCGGGGCCCGGGGATTCCAAAAAAGGTTCCTTTTTTGCACCAGACTTTAGGGGGGGGTTTTTGTGCCGACATACAAAATATTATTGGGCGCGCAGCTAGCGTATCCCAGCTTGGTCGGGGTGTTTGCGGTTTTGCCAGATGGATAGAAACTGGAGAAAACTGGGGGCTGGCCCCGTTTCCCCCCCAACTTGTCCTGTGGTCTACGACTCTTAAAAAGGGTTGAATGGCCATGTTGGGTCCTATGGCCCCGAGTGGAAGGGTTGGAAAAATTTTTATAACAAATTAAACCTTGTTCACGATATTCACTATGACAAACGTTTTTTTCCCAACCCAAATGTTAAACCGGGGGCAGCCCACCCGGGCCCCCCGTGAAGCCATGGGTTTAAACGTCAGGTATTAAAGGCCCGGCGGGGCATTGGGAGATTCAGGACCCCAGAGATCCCGCTTTTTTGAAACCCCAGAGAAAGATATTTTGCTGCCCCCCCCAAAATTCTAAATTTTTTTAAAATTTTGGGAAAATTTTTTTTAGTTTTAGGGCCACTCGTCCCGGGGGTGTTTCACCAAAACTTCGAGAAAAAATTGCCGGGGCAAAAAAACCCCTTCAGCCGGGTGATTTTCCCCAAATATCAAAAATGTGGGTCCCCTAATTCGGCTCAAAAAGCCCAAAAAACTCATATTTGAGGGAAAAAGGGAAAGAATTTCCTAGGGGGCCCATCCCCCCAAGAAAAAAGACAAAATTTGGAACCCCGGCAAAACCGGTCTTTTCCTCCTGTGTCTCCTACAAGGAAAACCAATATAAACTGTTGATGCACTGGTACCACACCCCTGTGCTCCTACATACTTTCTACACTAATGTCTCTGACCTTTGCTGGAGATGTGGAGGGACACGAGGAACCCTGACTCATATATTTTGGGCTTGCCCTAGAATAAAACCCCTGTGGAAAACAGTCAAACGCTTGACCCGTGCCATCCTAGGAATCAACATTCCCCGAACTCCCAAAGCTTACCTACTGAATATCTTCCCTAGTGACATGAGCCGGCCCCACTCCGCGTCTCCTTCTACCTGATAACAGCCGCTAAGTGTCTTATAAGTAAGCACTGGAAATGCCAAGAACCCCCTTCACAAGATCAGTTGATCAGCCGAGTGAAGGACATCCGTGAAATGGAATACCTCACGGCCCTCCTAGACAACAGGCCTGATAAATTTGAGAAAATCTGGAAACCCTGGGATTACTATATAGCCTCCACCCACCCTTGACGGAGGCTCGGTAATGAGGGCTCTGAACAGGTGCTCCTCCCCTTGACTGTCCGTACCCAATATTCTATATTGGGTGGGGAAGATAGGAGGTACCTGCTATGACATAAGGAGGTTCGAACCGAAAAGGGACGGTCTGGATACTATTTGCTCTTTTCTCCGGCGGACCACTTATTAGGGACCCATCACAATAAATTATGTAAGCCCACAGACCTCAAAACAGTTCTCCTCCCTCTAGTCTTTTGTCTCCCCCTGTCCTTGTTTGTTCTTTGTGTTCAATGTCAAGTTTTTCTGAATGTCCTCGTTATTTTAACTAGCTTACGATTCGAGGTGGATCAGACGCAGTGAGTTAACTCGTCCATAGATTCCACCGGGTTTATTTCTATCTCCCCGAACATAAATGCCGAACCTACTTAGAAAAGCAGTGACATTTTGCTAGGTCTTTCTACTTCGAAGGATTCTCTATGTCGGGACTGTTTGTCTTTGCTGCTTATTTGACCTCTATACATGATGTTTGATATTGTAATAATTGTTTTATATGATGAAAACTTTAATGAAACACACAGTTCTAAAAAAAAAAAAATGATGCAGCTGTACCAGGACTTGCTTTATGCAGGAGTATTTGTATTTTTGGGGGAAAGAGGGTGTAATTTGAGTATACATATAAATTACTGTATAAATAAAAAAAATAATAATTTTGCAACGTGAACATAAAAATAAGCATTTCCCTGCATTTGTTTTTGTAAACCTTTCACATTTCACAGTTAATACTTCGGTATCGACATGACTGCAGTAACCTGTACAATTAATTAAATATGTGTAGGGTTTTTTTTGTGTATGTACAATTATTTTACATTTTTTTCCTCACTTGATTTACTTTTTTTTTTTTTTTTTAATTCAAAAGCTTTATTGTGAGAGACGTCAGAATAATAAATTTTTACATTACAATCCAGTAAACAAGTGACAATGATTACAATCAAAATAAGGTATGTCAAAACTGTGAGTCAAATAGTATCACACATGCGAAAAACATGACTGCTAGGATGTACAAAGCCAATCTTCAAACATCAGAGAAAAAAGAAAAAGAACAAAAGCAAACAAAAAAAAAAGAAAAAAAAAAACCCTATGCGGAAGTCGACATGCTGCAACATGATGTAATATTGGTACTAAAGCCCAAATAATGAGCACAAGACTATAAGTCAAGCATAAGCATATATGTTAGCTTCAAGAGGTTAGAGAGAGGGCTTAAAGAGAGAAGAAGAGCTTGGCGGGCCTAGGAAGCCATCATGTTCTCTGTGACTCCTGCATGTTTGATGATGGTCACACTGGAATGTGGTACGATGCATTAAGAAACCACTCCAGATGTAGAGTACCATGCAACAATATATCAGCAGGAAAATGACCTAGCCGTTGTGGCCCGTAGCAGGCAGTCTCAAAGGAAGTGGAACACGTAGACATATCCTCTACACAAGATAGTGACACAATGAAAGGCAACATAGCCTAAACAAGGGGTAGTGGGGAAGGGAAAGGTAGGGTCACAGTCGGAGTTACGAGCCCAACGCAGTCCACAATGTCCGAAAGCGAGCATCACAAATGTGCAAAACACAGGCTAAGTGAACGAGGTGTAGTGATCTGACTCACAAAAAGTAAATACTTTTTTTTAAATCCCATTAAAAGATAACTATTTTACATTATTTTTTTTTTTTTTAACACTTCGTACTGTATTACCATTCTCCTGTATACTTCTCTATGCTAATACATTATAATCTGTGTCAGTGTGACACAGGCTGCTGTCAGGGCAACACACACTGTGCCCTGACAGCAGGCTTACTAGGGCATGTTCACACGCCGTTTTTGGACGAGGTTTTGGACGAGGTTTTCGGGGGGTTTCCATTGATTCTTATGTAAAACCTCGTTGTAGTTCACACACGACGAGGTTTTTACACACTTCTTTGGAAGCAATGAAAAAGAAATGTCATGTCAATTCTTGAAGCGCGTTGTAGGCGTGGTTTAGGCGCGGTTTTTGGCGCATTTTCAGCGCGGTTTTCGCCGCGGTTTTTTCCTGGCTATTCATTTGTATGGGTGAAAACCTTGTCGAAAGCCTGATCCAAAACCTGATCAAAGCCTCGTCAAAAACCTCGTCTGAAGAAGCGCGTTTCAGGCGAGGTTTTGATGTGGTTAGAGCGAGGTTTTTGGCGAGGAAACGCTCCAAAAACGGCGTGTGAACATGCCCTTATACAGACAGCCCCGGGGCTACTCTAGGTCCCCAGGGCTAACTGTATAGATAGTCCCCAGGCTCCATCAGGCACTGGAAATCCTGGTGATCCAAGGGAATTAAATTATTCATGGGCCCCGGCAATCAAAAGGGGATCAGAGGCTTCCTCCAGTTCCTGCCATTTACTGAGATGGCTCTAGGAACATAGGTTAAAGGGGTTGTCTCACTACATTGATTCATCTCACCTCAGTCCTGTTTTTTTAGTTTCACTTTGAATTCAGGGGCATGTTTACTGGCTTCTACTAGGCTGCCAGGTCTGTAGCTATAGCAACCAGTGCTGGCAACCTATCAGGAGAGGTCAAACAGGTCTGTAGCTATAGCGACCTGAAGAGCTGATGCAGTCCATACAAGAGGGGATATCTAGGAATAGGTAGGACACTGTTAATGGGCACATATTGCAAAGTGACTTGTTTTTGCAAGATCTTCAACATAAAAAGCAGCGATCCTTGTAGTGAGACGACCCCTTTAAAGGTTGCTATTCTAGATTTCCATAGCAACCAGAGCTCAGCTTTCATTTTCAACTTGCTCCAAAAGCTGCCTTCTAATTGGTTGCAATGGGCGACATTGGTTGCCATGATGCCTATGATGTGCTTTTGGGTTTTCCTGTTTTTCCCTTGATTTGGGTTTTTCTTATAAATATTGCCCCCCTTGGTAAAATTTTTAAAAGTTTTTTTTTCCCTCCCGCCTTCCCAAAAGGGCCCCAACTTTTTTTTTTTTTTCCCCTTACATTTAAATCATTTTGGGCTGTTTTTTTTCGGGACAAGATATAATTTTTTTTTACCAACATAGAAGTACTAGGAACCCAAAAAAAAATTCTAAGTGGGGTAAAATTTGAACAAAAACATAAAAAAAACAACCATCTTACTTGCACCAGTTTGAGGGATTTGTTTTTTAAAGGGTTTCACAGTTTTTTTCATTTTCTGCGGGCTGAAATCTACTTTTTTATTAGTATCATTTTGGGATACCTGAGACTTTTTAATCACTTTTTATTCCAATTTTTGGGAGATGTAAAACGACCACAAACCCCCTCCCCTCCCCCACAAAATTGCCATTTGGAGTTTTTTCTTCTTCTCGGTGTTTTTATGTACGGGATAATGATGTACTTTTAATAGATTGGACTTTACAGATGGGCGTACTGATTTTTTGTACCCTTTTTTCTATATCTAAAAAAGGAAAAAGGGGGGGTTGATTTCAACCCTTTTTAAAATTTTTTTTTTACTTTTTAAAAATCTGACATTTTTTTTTTCTTTTAAAAGCGTCCCTTAGGTACTAGCCATTAAGGGGGCGCAATTGTTGTACACCTTTTGCATTATTTGGGGTATGCAGAAGGGTGTACCAAGATTGCCTCAGGCAGGAAGAATTAGAAACGCTAACACGGCAGGTATGAAATCCTTTATTAGGCTTCCAGCTGCCATAGTAATGGATCAGCACCCCCCCCCAATCTCGTCGTGCGTGGTGGATGGGGGGGAGGGGTGCAAAAAGGTTATAAATAAGCCCTAGTTTTAATATAGTGAGTTCTAGAGAGAATTCAGTGTGTGGTTATACCTGTGCTCTGAACCTCTGTCAGAGCAAAGAAGAGATGACGGGTATACTTAACCCTTGGAAGCCTGGGGCCCTTCCAGATCGCTGGGAAGGGCCCCTGCATTATTCCAGGCCCTGGTCTATGCTCTGAAGTTGTGGTTTTATGGAAGGGTTGGGCTGGAGACGGAGGGGGATGCCCTTGGACAGGTCAAGGAAGGGGAATAAAAAGGGGTACAAGGGGTCCCCCTGGCCTACCGCCAGCTGGTGTCAGATTTTCCTTGGCCCCCCGGTTAGATCCGAAACCCGGGTTGTACGCTTCTCCTTTAAATCTAATTGGAATGTCAGATGTCATTTCCTGGGGTTCACAAACTCCTTAATAAGGAACCATTTTAGAAGGGAACCTCTGATGTCTGCTAGCTGCGATGCAGGTGGAGAAAAGAATACAATTTATAAAGAAAGAGATGCTATGTATATCAGTTTCCGTTAAAAAAAAAGGGGGAAGTGAGCTAGATACAAATTTAACCCTTCGTCTGCTTCCTTTCACCAAATTATGGGGACCTCCCCAAACCGCAACATCAATACAGCAGGAGAGGACCACCGCCATCACCGCCCCTGGGGGTAAGAGTATTGCCATCTACTCAAGACTGCAGGTCCCCCACCCTATTGACTGTTTTGGTCCCAGAATGGGGCATGAGAGGTAAGACTGGAGTTGAAGCTGAGTGAGCGATGACTTAATACAACGACTCCACTCGTCCCTCTGCCCCCCACTCTGGTCCATTACATGAGGAGGGCAGAGCTTGTGGCCATCCTGACCATTCACTTCTATGAGAGATCTGAACATAGCCGCGCACACTCACCTGGTTATATTTGGAACTTCCATAGAAGTGAATGGGAAAAATTGCCTCATTCTGGAACACGGTCGGCTCGTAGCTGTTATACTGCCTGTTAGGCGTCAGTTCCTTCATGTGAACACCCCTTTAAATGACTCTTAAAGGGACAGTCCCTCCTTTATAATCGATTATACAACACAACAGATAACAGGATGACGTTATCTCATCCTCCATCTTGTTACGTTTCATAACAAGCCTCTGTCCTAACTCCCGTCCTCTGGTGTCACAGACCTGTCACTTATCTGCTTTTATGACCTCGTGTAATAAAATAGTAAAATATTAGACGGCGGCCAGACTGAACGAGCCAAAGAAGCAATAACAAAAATTTTATTGTCTTTTCCTAAAGGGTTTTTTTACGTCATGTCCGATTCAAGGAAAGCTGGGTGACTGGGTTACTTCTGCCTTCTCTGAAACTTTGGTGCCCGATAAAAAATATAACCCTAAAAAAAAAAAACTGGTTTTTTATTTTATGGTCATATTTTTTTTATGCATATATTTGTGATTTTTTGGAAAACACATAAGTTAATGCATCCAAGTAATGACTTGTGCCCCGGAACCCCTTTTTTAAAAAACTTGTGAATTTAAAAGGGGAGTAGCCCAAAAGGAAAAAAAAAAGGAAATTGCTTACCGAAAGGTTTGGGTTCTGTTAAACCTTCCAGGCGGGGCGTATGTGGGGCCCCCTCGGTCGCTTTTTTTGGTACCCCGGGTTAATCTAAATGGACTATTCACTTGTTTTGGTTTTTTTTAAACTAAAGAAAATTAAAAAATTTAAAGGGTTTTTTTAAATGAAGCTGAATAGGGTGTATCCTCTATTCCATTAAAATTTGGAAATGTGGCCCAATCTGTTTAATTGGTTTTGTACAAACACGGTGAAAGCTCCGGCAGACCGTGCCCCCCGTTGGAGATTTGGGATGTGCTTGAAAACGGGGGAAAGCTGAAAATTGTTTGATCCTTTTGCTAATGGCAGCTATTCAGTAGATCAAACTTGTCACGTAAGACCTCGAATGGTAAAATTTTTCGAGTTTCATGACTCACAATGTCCGCCAATTTTTAAACGGGTTTGTTATAAAAAACCCCCCGGCCCCACGGGGGAAACCTATAAAAATTTTTGACTGTAATTGGTGACCAGGATCTTTGTCAAGAAGACGGGGGATTTTTAAAATTGCTTACCCTCGCCCTCCAAACAGAACCTGCAAGAGGGTGCAAATGCCAGAGACAAAGAAGATGGTGCTGATCAGGTGACTCTGGCTCAGGGGGTCGTGGGTCAAGCACAGGTCTTTGGATAGAATCAGTGGAATAGCGACAATGCCCCCCGGGCAAATCAAGGGAATGCTAAGGGGAAAAAAGGGAGAGACAAATCAAATTTGGGGGGAAACCAAAAATGGCCAAACCCAAAACAACCCCTCCAGGGGGTCCCCCAAAAAAAAAAAGCCCCTTTCAGAATTTCCCTGGGGCACCCAAAAAAAGATGCACAGGTACCAGGGGGGCACATCCTTTACCGGTTTAAAAGCCAGCTTTTTCCCTTTTTTGTCCCTTTTACTGACCGTCCCTTTTTTCTTTCTCCAGCCCCCGGGGGCCTTTTTTGGGGGCGAACCGGGGGAACATGATTTTTATTGTGATGCCATTTTTCTATCTGTCAAAGGGGAAGGGAAATTTTTGGGTTTGGGGCAAAAGGGCCCCTGGGACCCCTAGGGTTTAAAGGGCTTTCAAGGGAAAATTTTGGGAATGTGGAAAAAGGGAAAAAAATCAAGGTTTTTTAAAAATCAGCAAAATTTCAACAGATATCAGAATCCCCACCCAATAGTAAAACTTTTAAAGCATTTTCCCGAAGGGGGTTTTTTTCCACTTGTTACAGCAGCAGTTTGTGCTCCAGAGCTGCGCTTCCTAATAACAGGAAGTTCAAACATGTCAAAAGATACGGAGTTTTCTATGGTCACCTGGTCACTCAGCAGTGAACCCGATTTTATTGGGAAAAGGGGAAAGGAACTATTTAGGGTGGGGCCCCCTTCTCCAAGGGGCCCCCTGAAGGCTGCCTCTTTTAAAAAATTACCAAACCCCCCTTGAAGAGAAAAGGGGAAGAGGAATGGTAATCATTGCCCAAAAAAGGGGCCGGGGGGAAATTTGGTTTCCCCGGAGGAAAGCAAAAAAAAAACCCGAAAGCCTCCATCCCGGGTGGCAAATTTGGGCACCATCACTGGGAGTAGCCCCATAGCAAGGTAATTCTCCCGCCCTTTTATGGTGCCCGAATTTCCCACCCAGGGAGGAGGGGCCTGGAGTTTTTGTTTTTCCTCCATGTCCTTATTTTTCACCTTAGGCCAATTACCCAATCCTTGCTCTGTAGAGAGGAGTCTTGCCCAAAAACTCACCAACCATTGGCAAAGGGGATTGAACTAGTCAGGGCTGGACCCTTTTCTCTAAGGGCCCCAATAAGGATGCCTCTATGATTAGCAAAAGACCCCGGGGCTAAACCCAAAAACTCTGGGGGCCCCCCAAAGCCCAAAAAATATAAAGGGCCCCACCTACACGTGCAAGGGGTGCCCTCAGTCAAACCCTTAACCCGTTTAAAAGGGGGCCCCTAAGCCCCAAAAAAAATTGGGGCCCCCCCCCATTACTAGTTCCCATTTTTTTTAACTTTTTTTGGAGCCCCAATTTTTAATTTTTGGGGCCCCCCCAAAAGGGGTATGACCATACTGCCCTTTTGGCACCCCCTGACCACGTTTCCGCTTAAATTTCTGGTGTTGTCATTAAAAGGCCCCTTTGGGCCCCCTCAGACTCCTGGGCCCTGTAGTTCAAAATGATTTCCCCTGCACCCCCTTAGTTAAAGACCCCCGTCTAGACCCTTTTCCTAAAGGGGTGTAAAACTCCCTAGAGTCGCCTTAAAGGGGTTGCCCCTTTACATGGGTTCGATTTTGTTTTCTTGGTTTCCTTTTGAATTCAGGGGCGTTTTTTTAAATGGCCTTTAAACTTGGCTGCATAGAAAACCCCCGGGGGTGAGCTAAAGCAACCCCAGTGTGGCAAGGGCCTTTTTCAGGAAAGATTGAACCCGGTCTGTAGTATAGCAACCACTGTGGCAGCCTATAGGAGAGATTTTAAAAAGGTCTGTAAACTATAGCGACCTGAGGACTGATGCAAACCCAAAAAGAGGGGGATATTAAAAAATAAGGGTAGGACGCGGTTTTTTTTTTTTTTATAACTGTAATTTTTTTTAAAGAATTTTTCGAATAAATTTTTTACAAAACAAAAGTGGGGCCATAAAAGTGGGAAAATTTACCAATTTCCCAAAGGCAGTCACTTTTGGGTAGCTAGACAAACAGGAATAATTGCGTTAAAGCATGGAGCAAATATTTTAGGCGAAGGTTAATACACAAAAAATATACCCCAAGGGGTATAAAAAAAATCATAAAGTGAACCCCCTTACTTTTCTATCAGCTAATTTAATGTTGGGGGAAAAGGGTTTTGGAAAAGCACAAACCCGGGTAGCGCAAATAAAATTTTAACCTTTCAAAAATGTAGGAAAAAAAAACCAACAAAAAGACGGACCCGGGGGGGGGAAAACAAAGGGAAAGAGGAGGGGGGGCGGGGGGGGGGGGGGGGTGATAACCGGCAAGAAAATATGGGGTAAAAACTTTGTAACCTGAAAAGTATGAAGCCAAAAATTTCAAAGCGGCATAATGGAGACCTATCAGGACAGGGGAAAGGGGAAGTTTCCCCAAAATTTTAAAAGGGAAACCCAAAGTTGAGGCCCGGGGGGGGGGGAAGGGGAAAGCCTTCCCCCAGGCAAAGGGTATGGCAGCCTAAGACTGCGCAACTGAGTCCCGTAGGTTTACCCATGGGGCTCCAAGTCGGGTCATTTAAGAACCCTTTGTTGTGTAAGCAAGAGGGTAAAAACTTCTCTATGCGCTGGGACTTCGCAAATCCTCGTATCAAAATGTGCAAGGAAGGGGGGAAGGGGTTGCCCTTTCCCCCGGGCCCAAAAAAGGGCATTTGGGGGGCCCAAAAAGGATGGGGAGGAGCAGTTTTTGGGCCCCCAAAATTTTTAAAAAGCCTTTGGAGGGTTTTTTGTAGGGTTTAGAGATGGGTCAACGGGGACTCAAAGGGCCAAAAAGTCCCCGCCCCCGGGGCCCCGCCCACCGTGTCCGAAAAAGTTTTAATAGTGGGGGAATCCCCGAAAAATGTGGGGTCAGCGACCCCGGAGCAACTCCACACCCCCCAAACAAAATTTTTGGAAATGAAACCGGGGTTAAACCCCCGGGGCAACCTTTTGTGTGTGAAAACCAATGCCTTAGAAGTTTTTACTGATTTTCCTTTAAGTTATACAGGGCGGATGAAGTACCGCCTTTGCCAAAAAAACCTGCCCAAAAATGATAGGGGAAATTTACGACCCGGAAAGGGATCCCCACTTGGTGCATATTTTTTTTTAATGTTTGCTAAAAAATCAGGGTTGGGGTCATTTTAGTATAGCATATATTTTTTGTAATTAGGCCTTGGACATTGCCCCCAAATTTTCAAAAGCTCCGGGGGGGGGGGGGATCGAGGTGAAGTACCCCCTGTAAGAGCCTGCATTAGGTTGGGTTTTAAATTTTGGGGATACGAAAAATTTGGGCCCCAGTTTGGGGGGTTGAATTTTTTCGGAGAGTTTCCCCGAGTTCCCTGGTGCGGGGAAATTTTGCGATTTTCTGCAAACAGAAACAGACTATGTGTTGCCAAGGGCTATAAGGGAACCGGAAACCTAGCTGGCAGGAGAGGGGGATAAAAAGAAGGAAAGGGCATTGGAGATGCTCAGAGGCCCCGGGGGAATCTAGGCCCCAAAAGTACCCCCCAAAAAGGAAACTAGTAAAAATTTATTGGGGGAAGGAACCCCCAAACTTTGGGAAATTTCCTTTTTTAAAGGGGCCCAAAAAAACTTTTAAAAGGGTGGAACGGCCCCCCCAACCCTAATTTTTTTCAATTTTCCCTCCAAAAAAGAGAACGCTACCCCCGGGGAAAACCACGCGGGGATAAAGCGCAAAAAGAGGGTTCCCCCGGGAAATATTAAGAATTTTAGGGGCCGCCAAACCACCCCTGCTCCCCACCCGCCATCTAGCACATCTTTAGCGATTTTTGTGTCGACCTTGGGGCCCCTATAAATTTAAATATAGTGATTGTAAAGGGGTTTTAAAAATTAAGGGGGCCCCGAGATCCCCGGGTCCCCAAAAAGGTGAAGAGTTTGGCAGAATGACATTTTAAAACCCTGTTTAAAGCGTCCGGTCAAGGGGAGTGTCCCATTGTGCCTTTTTTTCAAAAAGGCAGCGGATTTTTTTGGGAAAAGGGGGGGAAGTTTGCCCGGGTTTTAAAAGGGGCTTTTAAATTCTGGTCAAATTAAAAATCCCCGATATTTTAAAAAAAGAAGAATTTCCAATTTGGGATCGATATTGATCGCAGCCAAAAAGGCCTCGGGTGGGAAATTTTAAAGGGGAAAGGGGTTTTTCTTTGTTGCCATTTAAAAATTTAAACCCGGGACTTGGCCCCCAAATCTGCCCCGAAAGGTGCAAAAATAGAAAAAGAAGGGGGTGAATTAGGGGGTTCAATAAGGAAAAATCAAACCGCAAAAAAAGGGGGGTTGGACGTGGTAAATGGACACTTTTGGCAAAGTGTTTTGTTTTTAAAAGGATTTTTAACTTTAAAAAGCACAATCCTTTTTTAGGGGAGAAAACCCCCTTTAAAAGGGTTTTCCCCTTAGAAAAAAGGCTCACCCCCTGCTTGGCCCCAAATCCCCTTTGGGCCAATTTTTTGCTGGCAAAATCGGGCAAAGTCTCTTGGGGGATGGGATTTTGTTATTGGGCTACTTGCGTTTAATCTATGTCACTCTTCTTCCACCTCCATTACTATGGGTTTCACTAAGGTTTATTGTTGGGAAA
Organism: Phyllomedusa bahiana; assembly: GCA_025379985.1. Taxonomy (NCBI): domain Eukaryota; kingdom Metazoa; phylum Chordata; class Amphibia; order Anura; family Hylidae; genus Phyllomedusa; species Phyllomedusa bahiana. The sequence continues at coordinate 28,300 of JAODAL010005699.1, read as the reverse complement.
TGGGGGCAAACGTGAAAAAAAACCCATGACATCATGCGGGTCTCCCTTCATCCTGGATAATCTAATATCTAAAATCTAATAGAAAGGGCTCTGGTTTAAATAAATTTCCCCTTCCCCCAACCCACTCAGGGATGAACATCTGCATGACAACCCCAAACATGTGAAACACCCGGGTTTCCCTTTTAAAAATACCACTGCAAAATTTTTTTTTTTCCCCTTTTTAGTTAATTGGGAAATTGTTTTTATTCCCAATTTTTAGTTACTAAAAAAACACTAAAAAAGGGCCATGTTTACAGCTCAGGGGCGGGAAAACTAGACTGAACCCCAGTATCGGGGAACCCCTGGCCCCCTAGCTTTTGGGGGAAAGTTAAAAAAGGTGCAGCCTAATTGCTGAGAAGTGTTCCACCCCGACCCCCAAGGGGGGACAATTAGATGGAAAAAAATTGCACATTCCCATTGATAACCTGTTCACCCCCAGTAGGGCCGAAAACCCACAGTAAAAATAAAATGGGGAAATTGACACAAATGCAAAAAAAACTAAAAAAGAAAACCATTTCAAAAACCCTTTTATGTTTGGGGGGTGGTTGTTGGTTTTTTAAAAAACTCATATAGATAATTTTGTTTACGAAGGGGTCCCATAAATTCCCGAAAAGTGTGGTTTAACCATGCGGGTTTACAACCTATTAGTGACGCCCATACTATTCGATTAGGGGGTGCCCAACACTTTTTTGGTGTCCAACACAAATACAGACACCCTCCGTCCCAGTATTTTTGGAAAAAATAAAAAATGACATACTGAAAAAATTCAAATTGGGGTTTTGTTGTCGTGGCCCGGGTACGCAAGCTCGAAACCGACAAAAAAGGTCCATGTCTTGTGACCCTACTAACAACTTAAGAAAAAAACAAAAAAAATGGGCATTATTTACTCAAAAAACACTAATAGGCCATTTACGCTCAATAAGGACTGATGAACAATGGGGGGTTCCCCTTTGTGCCAGTAGTTTTCCCACCGCAGCGCTACGGTTTCTGGCGTGAAAACATCTTGTGGGGGTCACGTGACCTGCTCTTGATTGCGATAGACACTGTGCTTTTGAGGCTGACGGAGTCTGCGTTTCTTTCCTAGGAGACTGACTTTGAACCTACTATGGGAAAGCATAAAGGGATTCACTTCCGGATCACATGAGCAGTTCAGAGTGCAAGTCACATGACCCAGGGGCAGCAGTGAGAAATCCTGTATTCAGCTGCAGGTGAGCAGAATTACTGGCAATGCTGTGCACCTAGAAGCGATTTCTGGACCCCAAAGGGGTCTATGAGCTTCTCTATCGTGTGTAAGGACACCAGAATTACAAATGACACATGGTTACATATTTCATATTGGGGCCCCGGAGCTCTGTGGCTATGAATAATTGACAGGGCAGGTTTATTCTAAGGATAAATGATTTATCTTTTACTCTATATTTTAACTGCAGAATTGATGCTACAGGACAAGTTCAAGGACCTCAAACAGATCAAAAGGAAATAACCGCCCCTCCATCAAATCTAGTCACAGTACAAGCCATTGGCATCGTCTGTAGGACTTCACCTACCAAGTATGTAGTATTCCTCACTATAGGATGATAGGTCTGTCTGCAATAATAATAATCTTTGTTTATATAGCGCCAACATATTCCGAGGCACTTTACAATTTCGGTGGTATAAGTACGGACAAAAAGCAAATATAATACAGAAAAAGCTACTTACAGATGAGACACAAGAGCTTACAATCTATTAGGGTGCCAGGGGGAGACAACGGGGACGAAGTGCTCAGTTTACAATAGTCCAGCCATGTTACATAAATATGAGGTGGTCTACATAAAAAGTGGATGAACCTGCCACCATGACAGTACACATCAATAATACAGATAAATGCCTGTGAGTGCCCAAGTGCCAGTAGATGACCCTATTGTGTAAATCACCATAACAACTCACGGGTTTAGCTTTTTGCAACTCATTGAAATCACACAACAGCGTGCCTCAGGACAAATACCATATATAGCGTATTATTGTATTAAAAGGTTTATACGGTTGCAAAATTAAATCCTGCATTAAAATTTACAGCCTCACTCACTATTCTGCTGGTGCAGTCACTGTACATACATTACTTATCCTGTACTGATCCTGAGATACATCCTGTATTATCCTCCAGACTAGCACTCACTAATCGAGCTGGTGCAGTTCACTGTGTACATACTTTACTCATCCTGTACTGATCCTGATTACATCCTGGTATTAATCCTCCAGACTGCGCTCACTATTCTAGCTGGTTGCAGTCACTGAACATACATTACTATCCTGTTACTGGTATCCTGTAGTTACATCCTGTATATCCTCCGAGCTAGCGCACACTATTCTGCTATGTGCAGACACAGTACATACATTACTTAATCCTGTACTGATCCTGAGTTACATCCTGTATATATACTTCTCCAGAGCTGCACTCAAAAAATTGCTGTTGCAGTCACTGTGTACATACATTTAACTTACTCCTGTACTGACCTGAGATACATCCTGTATTAAACTCCAAGAGCTGCACTGACTATTCGCTGGTGCAGTCACTGTACATTCATTACATATCCTGTACTGGATCTGAGTTCATCCTGTAATTATACTCCCAGAGCTGCGCTCACATTATCTGCTGGGCAGACACTGTAATACATTACTTATCCTGTACGGATCCCGAGATACATCCCTGACATTATCCCTCCCAGACGGCGCCACACCATATTCTGCTGGTGCAGTCACTGGTTACATACATTACTTATCCTTACTGATCCTATTACATCCTGTATTATACTCCAAGCGCGCTCACTAAATCTGCTGGTGCAGTCACTGTAACATACATTACTTACAGTAACTGATCCCGATTACATCCTGCATTATCTCCCAGCTGCGCTCACTATTCTCTGTGCAGATCTGCAGTGTACATACAGACTTTATCCCTGTACTGATCCTGAGTTACATCCCTGTATTAACTCCAGAGCATGCCTCACAATAATCTGCTGGTGCAGTCACTGTGTACATACAATACTTATCTTACTGATCCTGAGTATACATCCTGTATTATACTCCAGAGCTGCACTCACATATTCTGCTGGTGCAGACACTGTGCACATACATTACATATCCGTATACTGATCCTAGAGTTACATCCAGTATATTATCCTCCAGCCAGCACTCACTATTCTGCTGGTGCAGTCACTTGTGTACATACATTTACTTATCTGTACTGATCCGTGAGTTTACATCTGTATTATACGGCCAGAGTGCAACTGACTATCTGCTGGTGCCAGTCGACTGTGTATCATACATCCTTAACCTGTAACTGATCCTGGAGTTACATCCTGTATTATACTCCAAGCTGCGCTCACTATTCTGCTGGTGCAGACACAGTACCATACAATTACTTAATCCTGAACTGAACCTGAAGTTTACATCCTGTCTTATACTCCAGAGCTGCCTCACTAATCTGCTGGTGCCAGTCACTTGTACATACTTTACTATATCCTGTACTGATCCCGAGTTACATCCTGCATTATCCTCCAGAGCTGCGCTCACTAATCTGCTGGTGCAGTCACTGTACTACTTACTTATCCTGTACTGGATCCTGAGTTTACATCCTGTATATACTCCCAGAGCTGCACTCACTATTCTGCACGGTTCAGTTCACTGTGTAACATACAATACTTATCCTGTACTGATCCTGAGTTTACATCCTGTATATACTCCAGAGCTTGCCCTCACTACTTCTGCTAGTGCAGTCACTGTGGCACATACATTACTTATCCTGTACTGATCCTGAGTATCTCCTGTATTCATCCTCCCCGAGCTGCACTCACTAAGTCTCAGCTGGTGCAGTTCACTGTTGTTACATAACATTATTATCCTATACTGATCCAGAGTTTACATCCTGTATTATATACTCCAGAGCTGCACTGACTATTCTGCCTGGTGCAGTCACTGTGTACATACATACTTTTCCTGTACTGATCCTGAGTTTTACATCCAGTATTATTCTCCAGATCTGCGCTTCAATATTCTGCTGGTGCAGGTACACTGTAACATACATTACTTATCCTGAACTGATCCAGAGTTTTACCTTCCTGTATTATACTCCAGAGCTTGCGCTCACATTCTCTGGTGCAGTCACTGTAATACATAACTAATCCTGTATACTGATCCGAGTTACCCTCCTGCATTATCTCCCGAGCTGCGCTCACTATTCTGCTGTGCAGTCACTGTACATACATACTTATCCCAGGACTGATCCTGAGTTACTCCTGTATTATACTCCAAGCTGCCACTCACAATATCTGCTGTGCAGTCACTGTGTACATGACATTACTTTATCCTGTAACTGATCCTGATTTACATCCTGTATTAAAACTCCAGAGCTGCGCTCACGGTAAGTCTGCTGAGCAGTCACTGTACCTACAAATACTTATATCCTGTAACTGATCCTCAGTTACACCCTGTAAAATACTCCAGAGCTGCGCTCACTATTCAGCTAGTGCAGTCACAGTGTAAATACAATACTTTAACCTGTACTGATCTGAGTTACATCCTGTAATATACTTCCAGAGCTGCAACTCACTATTCTGCTGGTTGCAGTCACTGTGTAACATATATTTACTTATCCTGCTACGTGATACCTGAGTTACATCCTGATTAAAACTCCGCAGCTGCCACTCACTATCTGTCTGGTGCAGTCCACTGTGCCACATACTTTACTTATCCCATATACTGATCCTGAGTACATCCTGTATATATCCTCCAGAGCTGCCACTCACTATACTGCTGGTGCAGTCACAGTGTACCATACATTACTTATTCCTGTACTGACCTGAGTTACATCCTGTGATATACTCCAGAGCTGCCACTGACTGTATTCTGTCTGGTGCAGTCACTGTAGTACATACATCACTTATCCAACCCTGTACTGATCCTGAGTTTATCATCCTGTATTATCCTCCCAGAGCTGCAACTCACAATCTAGCTGTGCCGACACTGTGTACATACCATACTTATTCCTGTACTGAACCGGAGTAACATCCTGTATTATACTCCAGAGCTGCCTCACTATTCTGCTGTGCATGTCACTGGAGTACATACATACTTTAGCCAGTACTGATCCTTAGTTACATCTGTATTATCTCCAGAAGCGCACTCACTAATCTGCTGGTGCAGTCCACTGTGTACATACATTACTATCCTGTACTGATCCTGAGTTACATCCTGTGTTTATCCTCCGAGAGCAGCACTCACTATTCATGCTCGGTCCGTCACTGTACATACATACTTATCCTGTAATGATTCCTTGATACCTCCTCTATTATATTTCAGAGCTGCATCACTATTCTGCTGGTGCAGGTCACTGGTGTACAATGCATAACTAGTCCTGTACTGATCCTGAGTTACATCCTGTATCATACTCCAGAGCTGCACTCACTATTCTGCTGTGCAACACTGAACAAATCATTACTTATTCCTGTACTGATCTGATGTTACATCCTGTATTATCTCCGCAGATCTGCGCTCACTTATTCTGCTGGTGCAGTCACCTGTGTACATACAATACGTATACCCTGTACTGATCCTGATTAACATCCTGTATTTATCCTCCAGAGCAGCACTTACTATTCAGCTGGTGCAGTCACTGTGTACATACATTACTTTATCCTGTACTGATCCAAGAGTTACATCCTGTATTATACACCCGAGCTGCGCTCAGCTATTCTGCTGGTGCAGTCACTGGTACATACATTACTTATCCTGTACTGATCCTCGATTATATCCTGTATTATACCCCAGAGCTGACACTCACTGTAACATACATTACTTATCCTGTCTGATTCCTGAAGTTACCATCCTGTATTATCCTCCAGAAGCTGCACTCACACTATTCTGCTGTGCAGTCACTGTGTACATTACTTTATCCTGTACTGATCCTGAGTTACATCCTGTGTTATCCTCCAAGCTGCACATCCACTATTCTGCTGTGCAGGTCACTGTACATACATTACTTAACCTGTACTGACCTGATGTTACATCCTCTATTATATTCCAGAGCAGCATTCACTATTCTGCGTGCAGTCACTGTGTACATACATTAACTTATCCCTGTACAGATCCTGATTACCTCCTCTATTATAATATTAGAATACCAGAGCTGCACTCACTATTCTGCTGGAGCAGTCCCAACTGTGTAACAAGCATACTTATCCTGTACTGAAACCCTGATTACATCCTGTATCAATACCTCCAGAGCTGCACGCACTATTCTGCTGGTGCAGTCACTGTACAAACATTACTTAAATCCTGTACTGATCCTGAGTTTATAACATCCTGTAATTATCCTCCAGAGCTGCGCTCACTATCTGCTGGTGCAGACACCTTACAAACATAACTTAACCAGTACAGATCCTGAGTTACATCCTGTATTATCCTCCAGAGCTGCACTCACTAATTCTGCTAGGTGCAGTCACTGTGTAAAATCATTACTGAATCCTGTACGGATCCTGATTACATGCTGTATATACATCGCAGAGCTGCACTCACTAATCTGCTGGTGCAGTCCCTGGTGTACATACATTACTTATCCTGTAACTGATCCCTGAGATTACATCCTGTAATATCTTCCAGAGCTCGCACTCACTATTCTGCTGGTGCAGTCACGGTACATACATTACTTATCCTGACAGATCCGAGTGTTACTTCTGGTATTATACTCCATAAGGCTGCACTTACTATTTTGCTGGTGCAGTCACTGTGGTACATACATTACTTATCCTGTACAGATCCAGAGGTTACCATCATGTATAATTCTCCAGAGCTGCCTCACTATTCTGCAAGGTGTAGTCACTGTGTACATACATTACTTATCACTGTACTGATTCCTGAGTTACATCCTGTGTTATTACCCAGAGCTGCACTCACTAATCAGCTGGTGCAGTCACTGTGTACATACATTACTTATCCTTACTGATCCTGAGTTTACATCCTGTATATCTTCCAGAGCTGCACTCACTATTCAGCTGGTGCATCCACTGTACATACATTACTTATCCTGTACTGGGATCCTGAGTTACAATCTGTATTATACTCCAGAGCTGCACTTTACATTTTGCTGGTGCAGTCCACTGTGTACATACATTACTTATCCTGTACTTGTCCTGAGTTAAATCCTGTATGAAACTCCATAGCAGCACTCACTATTCTGCAAGGTGTAGTCACTGTGTACATACATTACTTATCCTGTACTGAATCCTGAGTATACATCCGTTTATACTCCAGAGCTGCACTCAATATCTGGCTGCTGCAGTCCACATGTGTACATACATTAACTTATCCCTTGACCAAGTTAAGTTACCATATAGAGCTTATACAAATGGACCATATAGTGACCACATAACCCATACCTTACAGTGTTCACACAATACAGCCAGATCATGCTTATACAAAAGTGCCACATAGTGCTATAGGGTCTGACCTCAAATGCTGGGTTCTCCGTGCCCTTGCTCTCCTCCATGTCTCTGGTTGCAGGTGATAGTGAGACTGAGCAGCTCCGAGCTCCCTCCCAGGTGATGAGGTTGCCCTCAGCTCTTCCCCACACAAGTCAATGAGTAATGAAGCCAGGAAACTAATTGTTCGACATATGTAAATCAGCAGAAGTAAGCGACAAATTCCTCCCTATGTCAACACCAGGATCATAACGCTGTCATCCTTATGGCGATGGAGACTTGGCACAGAGAAGCCGCACATTGTGCCAGTCAGGGCGCTGATTGGCACAATTACATAAAGTAACTCCGTTTAGGGGGTGCAGACACAACACAATATCAGCAGCACTCTACAGGCACTAAAAACCGGTCAAAGAGGACATAAGAATTTTTTGGAAAAGCTCCTGTTGGTTGTGACCACCCTTTGCCACCATTATCCACCCCCTAAAAGGTTAAAAAAACAAAAACTGGTCAGCACATCCATTTAAAAAAATAAACTTATAGGTGCACACTAGTGTGGCAGCCAAAAGCAATGCAAGCACAATACAATATCAGTAGCACTCTATATGCATTAAAAATGGTCAAGGAGGACATAAGATTTTTTTGGAACAGCTCGTGTTGGCTGTGACTACCTTTTGCCACCACTATCCACCCCCTAAAGGGTTCAAAAAACAAAATCTGGTCAGCACATCCATTTAGAAAAATAAACGTATAAGTGCACACTGGTGCAAGCGCAACACAATATCAATAGCACTCTATAGGCACTAAAAATGGTCAAAAAAGACAAAAGAATTTTTTGGAACAGCATGTTTGCTACTTTGGAATATATGAAAATTTTTAGGTTCTTGGTGCACATTTTTGATCAAACTTATAAATACCCACCCACCGCGGCAAGGTGACCTCAATCCAGGTGAGAACCTACACTACATGCTAACTTTCTTGGTGTCTGTTCAGACCTCTACACTTCAGGGAGAGAATAGAATCCCGCTATAACCAGATCAGATTAAAAAAACCTGGTGCAGGTTGGGAGGATGCACAACACCAAATGGGGCCACGCCACTTCCCCATATAAACAGTAAAAAAACTAAAATCTAGGTCAGCACCGATCGATTACATAGGAAGTGGCTGGCCCCCATCTGGTTGTGCACTCCACCCCCCTGCACAGGCTTTTATAATTAGATTCAGGTATAAAGCAGGAAACTTCTGCTCCCTGAAGATGTGTGGAGTCCGAACAGGCACCTAAGAGGTAGCAAAGGTCCCACCTGGATTGGGGTCACCTTGCCGCGGTAGGTGGGCATTTACAGGTTTGATCAAATATGTACACCAAGAACCTAAAAAAATTTCATATATTCCAAAGTAGCAAAAATGCTTTTCCCAAAAATTATTTTGTCCTTTTTGACCATTTTTAGTGCCTGTAGAGTGCTACTGATATTGTGTTGTGCTTGCATTGTGTTTGGCTGCCACAATAGTGTGCACCTATACAATTATTTTTCTAGACGGATGTGCTGACCCGATTTAGTTTTTTGAACCGTTTAGGGGGTGGGTAGTGGTGGCACAGGGGGGTCACAGCCAACAGGAGTTTGTATAGGAAAGTGTAGTATGGCGGTATTATTTAGATAATTATTGTACTAAAGGGAATACTGCTCAGATCAGGCTGATTTATTGTAAGGATGAGGCCACAGGATTTTGCAGGTTATCCAAAGTTTTACCCGCAAAAAAATGCAGCCATGACCTTGACCTCAGGGCCCAATAGCGGCCGCTATGGCTCTAGTTACACCTATGCAAAAAAGAGAAGGTTTGCCTTATAGATTCCTATGGCTCCACATTGGGATAACTTTTTACCACATCCTAACGAATGCCATTGGCAGAGGCCAAAAGTGTCACGTGAATGGCGCTTTATTGACTAGAACGTTTTCTGGGTCAAATTGCTGCTTACCTGAAAAATGATGCATCCATTAAAGGGACGTTCGCTCCATAGACTTTGATGGCATAAGGGTAGAAGTGGGACTCGCACCTATCTCTGGAACACCAGGGTAACGGAGCAGACTGGAGAGCCCGTCATGCTTGCACACTCTTCTCTATTCTATGAGAGTTCCTAGTACAGAGGGGCACTGTGTTCTCCATTCTGTTCTATGGGAGTTCCCAGTAGAGGGGAGCGCTGTGTTCTCCATTCTGTTCTATGAGAGTTCCCAGTACAGAGGAGCACTGTGTTCTCCATTCTGTTCTATGGGAGTTCCCAGTACAGAGGAGCACTGTGTTCTCCATTCTGTTCTATGGGAGTTCCCAGTACATGGCAGCACTATGTTCTCCAGTCTGTTCTTTGGGAGTTCCCAGTACAGGGGAGCACTGTGTTCTCCATTCTGTTCTATGGGAGTTCCCAGTACAGGGGAGCACTGTGTTCTCCATTCTGTTCTATGGGAGTTCCCAGTACAGGGGAGCGTTGTGTTCTCCATTCTCCTCTATGGGAGTTCCCAGTACAGGGGAGCGCTGTGTTCTCCATTCTGTTCTATGGCAGTTCCCAGTACAGGAGAGCGCTGTGTTCTCCATTCTGTTCTATGGGAGTTCCCAGTACAGGGGAGCGCTGTGTTCTCCATTCTGTTCTATGGGAGTTCCCAGTACAGGGGAGCGCTGTGTTCTCCATTCTGTTCTATGGGAGTTCACAGTACAGGGGAGCGCTGTGTTCTCTCCATTCTGTTCTATGGGAGTTCCCAGTACAGGGGAGCGCTGTGTTCTCCATTCTGTTCTATGGGAGTTCCTGGTACAGGGGAGCGCTGTGCTCTATACTCAGAACTTCCATAGAACAGAGTCGTGTGTCAATCATGACCGGCTCTACATTCTGATACAACATTGTTAGGTGCCCATTCCCTAGGTAGATGTAATCCCAGAGGTGGAACCCGCACCTATCAGACTTTTATGTCATATTTTTCTGTGAGGTAACCATAGCCTCATAGGGAAACACTGAGGCACTTTACCGCTATTGCCGTGGTGTTGCAGTGCGTTTTTTGGGCGTGTGGCCACCTGCCCTATCTGGGTAACGTCTTGTATCATTTGGCGCATTGATTGTGACTGGCTCCAATTTTTTATAGCTACTATTGACTTTTTGTATATACTCATCTGCTCTGAATTAAAAGAATGGGTCCTAGTATAAAATATATTTATTAAAAGTTACATTTTATAAGTTTCATTCTGTTGATGCAATGATAGGAGTGAAAAAAAATTGCCACAAAATCCTGAACTGTAATTCTGCAGCAGAACAAGTAAAGTTCTGGTTGCGGATTTTGTGGAATTTTTGCTGCGGATTTTGGGGACGGAATTTCAGAGCATTGAAGTCCATGATGAAAATCCACAGGGGGAAACCTATTGGAAGCCATGTCTGTGTTGCAGATCCCACTATAAGAATGTGCCATCACTATGGAAAGGAGGCCACGTCTTAGATGCTACATGAAGATTTATGGGAATGTCGGAATGGATGACCTCACTTAGGATGAGTCTGGAACTCCTGTCCTGCAACATCACCCGCGGCCATTATCAGCCCCATTTCCTTATTAAAGGGGTTTTGCCACAATCTCATTTCATCCCTCCTGCATCCAGCTCTTCAGCTCTGTGTGCTCAGAAGGGGGCGTGTGTGATTGGTTTGAATTGCATATCATGTGACCCTGCAGGATGACATCACCAGGCCTTTCCTCGCTGTAGTCAAAGAAAGGTCTGTGTATGCATAGAGCAGTGAGTAGCTACATTGTAGCTCAGAGGTAAAGTTTTTGCCTCCAGGCACAAGGGTCCTAGGTTCAAATCCCTGCAGAAACCAAACCTGTGGATTTTCTTTTTTTCTTTATCAATGCACAGACCTGAGTGAGGTTTCTTTTTTTTATTTCTTTGCGCTGTTTGACTAATTACTAAGGAGTACAGAGGACAGGAGTAGAATGACAGCACCTGGAGTGGAACACTAGCTCAGCAGTGAGTGTGTGTGATTACTAAGGAGTACAGAGGAGGGGAGTAGAATGACAGCACCTGGGGTTGAACACTCCCTCAGCAGTGAGTGTGTGTGATTACTAAGGAGTACAGAGGACGGGAGTAGAATGACAGCACCTGGGGTTGAACATTCACTCAGCAGTGAGTGTGTGTGATTACTAAGGAGTACAGAGGACAGGAGTAGAATGACAGCACCTGGGGTTGAACACTCACTCAACAGTGAGTGTGTGTGATTACTAAGGAGTACAGAGGACGGGAGTAGAATGACAGCACCTGGGGTTGGACACTCGCTCAGCAGTGAGTGTGTGTGATTACTAAGGAGTAAAGAGGACGGGAGTAGAATGACCGCACCTGGGGTTGAACACTCGCTCATCAGTGAGTGTGTGTGATTACTATGGAGTACAGAGGACGGGAGTAGAATGACCGCACCTGGGGTTGGACACTCTCTCAGCAGTGAGTGTTTTTTTATTACTAAGAAGTACAGAGGACGGGAGTAGAATGACAGCACCTGGGGGTTGGACACTCAGCAGTGAGTGTGTGTGATTACTAAGGAGCACAGAGGACAGGAGTAGAATGACCGCACCCGGGGTTGGACACTCGCTCAGCAGTGAATGTGTGTGATTACGAAGCAGGAAAAAGACTAACAGTAGCTGCCTGAGAGGAGAGGTGATGTCTGAGCATGTGCGGCCAGGACTGAGGAGCTCTCATCACTGGTCGTATCCCCTGGAGATGAGCTGTAAATAATGGATCTCTAAGGGAGCAGCTAAAACAAAAACGGTGCCGAATTTTTAATGATGAATGGTGAAAATGCTTATTATTTAATTTGCAGCTTCCCACATCAATTTTACTTTGTGGCAAAACCCCTTTAACGCATCAATTTGGCTGATTTTGCAGATTTGCAGAGGATTTCAATAAAGCAAGAGATGAGCGGCAACAGATAACGACGCCGCTGATTAATAAGGGATTGCTCAATTATTGCAGCGGCCCCAGAGATTTCAGGTTCTAGTACTAATCTGCTGCCATAGATCAATACACCTGCTGCTCACAGCAAACTACTTCTATAAGGTTCTGTTCACATTGTGCAACTAATGCGTAAAGAACACAGAAAAGCTATAGAATAGGGTCTAGGTGAACCTCACTGCAGCATAGGGATCAGACTTTCTACCTGAATGCAGTGTGCTCTCTGCTTGCTGTCACTGAATGGGCTCATTCTTACTCACATCTGGAGGCTACAAACGCCATTTGGACCAAATTCTTATCACAGCTGAGGGTTTGTTACACTGTATTGGTGTAGTCTCTAACCTACACTGATACAGTGAAACAAATCCTCAGCTGTAAGCAGTTTTAGGTCTGGACAGAAGATGATCGTTTTGCCCACAGGATTAATCAAGAGTGGATACAGTGTAGCAAACCCGCAGCTCTGAGCAAGTCCAGCTCAGGATTGGAGAGAAGCTATTTGCCCACAGGGATAACTGAGACTGAATACAGTGTAACAACCCTCAGCTCTGAGAAAGTCCACGTCATGTTTGAAAAGAAGGTATTTGCCCACAGGGATAACTGAGACTAGATACAGTGTAACAAACCCTCAGCTGTGAGCAAGTCTAGGTCAGGATTGGAGACTAGTGATTTGCCCACAGGGATAACTGAGACTAGATACAGTGTAACAAACCCTCAGCTGTGAGCAAGTCTAGGTCAGGATTGGAGACAAGTGATTTGCCCACAGGGATAACTGAGACTAGATACAGTGTAACAAACCCTCAGCTCTGAGTAAATCCAGGTCAGGATTGGAGAGAAGTGATTTGCCCACAGGGATAACTGAGACTGGATACAGAGTAACAAACCCTCAGTCGGGATCAAGTCTAAGCCAGGACTGGAAAGAAGTAGATCATTAAGACTGGATACAGTGTAACAAACCCTCAGCTGTGAGCAAGTTTAGGTCAGGATTGGAGAGAAGCGATTTTCCCACAGGTATAACCATGACTGGATACAGTGTAGCAAACCCTCAGCTGTGAGCAAGTGTTGGTCAGGACTGGAGAGGTCTTTTTTTCCCCATGGAGGATAATTGAGGCTGGATATATTGTAACAAACCCTCAGCTGTGAGCAAGTCTAGGTCAGGATTGGAGAGAAGCTATTTGTTCACAGGGATAATGGAGACTGGATACAGTGTAACAAACCCTCAGCTGTGAGCAAGTCTAGGTCCGGATTGGAGAGAAGTGGTTAATTAAGACTGTATACAATGTAACAAACCCTCAGCTGTGAGCAAGTCTAGGTCCGGATTGGAGAAAAGCGATTTTCCCATAGGAATAACCGTGACTGGATAGAGTGTAACAAACCCTCAGCTGTGTGAGTACAATGGATCAGGATGCAAACAGGAAAGTTCATTCACTGACAGTCCCATTTAGTTATTGTATGGGCGATGCCCCTAGCATTTTGGGTTCTCTACGCCTCCCATTCAGTGTGTTGCTGTGGGCAGGACACCCAGTCGCAGGCAATCACGGCTCCATATTTGTTCCACTTCTACATAACACATTAAGTAACTTTGCGAATACATAATATTTATATAATAACTTTTACTCTAGTCACCACCAAAGCTGCACCCACATTCTTTTGTTTCTATTCAGTACCTACACTGATACATTGTAACAAACCAGCAGCTATTTGAGCAGAAACAAGTCGGCTTCTTTATTCAGCTTTTAAATGTCAACAACAATGTCCCCATTCACTGACAGCAAGCAGGGATCTTGAACATGGTGAGAACATTGCATTAGACAGGGATTAAAGCGTAGTTACTGTGCAATGAAACATTCAGTCATGTTACAGCAGTGCTTGCAGTCAGTGAATAGAAACTAGATGGGCTTTAATGTCTTCTGCATCTGTGTTTACAGGTCTATGCTTGCAGTCAGTGAATAGGAGCTAGATAGGCTGCAATGTTCTGCTACAGCTGTGCTTTACAGATCGTTGCTTGCAGTCAGTGAATAGGAACTGATGCTACATTTTTTTCTACATAACCAGTTCTTATTCACTGCCCGCAAGCATAGATCTGTAAAGCAGGTGAAAACTGAACAAATATAATACTTCTCTCAGCTGAGGGTTTGTCACAGTTGTAGCCAGTCTAGTCAATGTAGAAATCTCTCTTCTGTTACAATGTATCAGTTTGAAGTCCAAATGTTAGACTGAGACACTGTAACAAAAGAGAGAAATCTACATTGTCCAGACTGGGTACAACTGTGACAAACCCTCAGCTGTGAGAAGCTTTCAGTTGTACAGTCTAGACAGTGTAGAAATCTCCCTTCCGTTACAGTGTGTCAGTCAGTCTGCCTTCTGGACTTCATACATTGTAACAGGAGAGAGATTTCTGCTGCTGATGGTTATAGTTATTATGGATGGTTACCATTCACTGACAGCAAGCAGAGATCTTAGAAATACAGCCTAATCATTGTATAATAAAAAAAAATGGTCACAGCTGTGATTTACAGACCTATGCAAGCAGTCAATGAATAGGAGCTGAGGCCGAACATTGTACAGATTGGATACTTCACACAGCTGAGGGTTTGTTACAGTTGTACATATTACAGACAATGTCGAAATCTCTCTTCTGTTACAATGTATCAGTCTGAAGTCCAGACTTTAGGCTAATGCATTGCACAGGAGATCTATTTATGCTGCTGATGGGTTTAGCTTACAGTGGTTTGCTCCTATTCAATTGACAGCAAGCAGAGATCTTGACAATGATAAGAACATTTCTTGCCTAATTGCTCTTTACAGATCTAGATTGCAGTCAGTGAATAAGAACTGGGGCTGAAAATGACAGTTACATAGTCTGTAAGACAGACGTCCATCCAGTTCAGCCTATTGCGCTAAAGTGTACATTGTACAGATCTGGTACTTCTCCCAGGTGAGGGTTTGTTACAATTGTACCCAGTGAACCAATGCAGAAATCTCTCTCCTGCTGCAATGTATTAGTTCAGGTTCAGATATTATAACAGGAGAGAGCTTTATACTGCTCATGGGTTTAGTTCACAATGGATTGCTCCCATTCACTGACAGCAAGCAGAGATCTTGAATATATTGCAAGACTTTAACTACACCGCAATTACAGCCTCCTTATTGTATAACGAAAAATTCTGCAACTTTCTTCTACAGCAGTGCCTTACAGATCTATGCTTGCAGTCAGTGAATAAGAACTGGGGTTGAGAACTGTACAGTGGATTATCACTTCTCCCAGGTGAGGGTTTGTTACAATTGTACCAAGTGAACCAAGGCAGAAATCTCTCCACTGCTGCAATGTATTAGTCTGAAGATTGGACTAAGAGAGATTTATGCTGCTGATGGGTTTAGCTTGCAGTGGATTGCTCCCATTCACTGACAGCAAGCAGAGATCTTAAAATTACAGCGTATAATAAAAAAAAATCTGCAACTTTGACAGCTGTGGTTTACAGATCTGTGGTTGCAGTCAGTGAATAGGAACTGGGGCTGAACATTGTACAGTGGATTGCTCCCATTCACAAACAGCAAGCAGAGATCTTGAATATGGTGCAAACCTTTAACTACACAGCAATTACAGCCTCTTCATTGTATAATGAAAATTTCTGCAACTTTCTTCTACAGCTGTGCCTTACAGATCTATGCTTGCAGTCAGTGAATAGGAACTGGGGCCGAAAACTGTGCAGATCTAACACTTCTCCCAGGGGAGGGTTTGTTACAATTGTACCCAGTGAACCAATGCAGAAATCTCTCTACTGCTACAATGTATTAGTCTTAAGATTGGACTTCAGATATTGTGACAGGAGAGAGATTTATGCTGCTGAAGGGTTTAGCTTACAGTGGATTGCACCCATTCACTGACAGCAAGCAGAGATCTTAAAATTACAGCGTAAAATAAAAAAAAATTCTGCAACTTTCTTCGACAGCTGTGATTTACAGATCTATGCTTGCAGTCAAGGAATAGGGACTGAGGCTGAAAATTGTCCAGTGGATTGCTCCCATTCACCAACAGCAAGCAGAGATCTTAAAATTACAGCGTATAATAAAAAAATTCTGCAACTTTCTTCGACAGCTGGGATTTACAGATCTATGCTTGCAATTAATGAGTAGGAGGAACTGGGGCTCTGACAATTGTACAATGGATTGCACCCATTCACTGACAGCAAGCAGAGATGTTAAAATTACAGCCTAATCATCATATAATTAAAAAGAAAATTCTGCAACTTTCTTCGACAGCCGTGATTCACAGATCTATGCTTGCAGTCAAGGAATAGGAACTGGGGCTGAAAATTGTCCAGTGGATTGCTCCCATTCACCAACAGCAAGCAGAGATCTTAAAATTACAGCGTATAATAAAAAAATTCTGCAACTTTCTTCGACAGCTGGAATTTAAGATCTATGCTTGCAATTAATGAGTAGGAGGAACTGGGGCTCTGACAATTGTACAGTGGATTGCTCCCATTCACCGACAGCAAGCAGAGATCTTGCACAAAGTTAGAAATGGATGCAAAAAAAAACCCTGGAGAATTTTTTTTAGTACACATTAGAGTAAACTTCAGATATCAGCAGAGGAGGACAGGCACTAGTTCTGGGTATCCCAGCTGATATATCAGAAGATGGAGTTCCCCTTTAAGTTCAGGTTCATATAGGACAAAGAGCGGAGCAGGAGGACAGGTAGGGAGAGGTAATGGGACTTACCTTGAGTTTTGCCTTGTCCAGACCGTTGCAGCCCTTGTGGCCCTCAGTGGTCATCATCATCATCGCCGTCCGGGCAGCTGACTGGCACACGGTGATCTGTCAGCTCCAATGTCTCATGTTACAGGATAGCAAATGGGAAGCGTCTCTGCTGGGCTGGGAGGTTAAGGCGGCCGGAGCTGAGGCTCATGTGAGCAGAATTATCTCAATCTGATTCCAATTTGCTGCAGGAACCGTAAAATCCTGGTAATGAACCCAAGGGTTAATGCGGCCGAGCCCTATATATAGATATATCTGTCTCCATATACAGTTCAAACCAGAAGTTTCCATCCACTATATAGAAAGCCCCATCTACAGGTTTCTCCTTCCCTCTATATGAAGCCCCATCTGCAGGTTTTTCTCACTATCTGACATGAAATCAGAATAAACCTTCCCCGTTTTAGGTCAATTAGGAACCAAAATCATTTCTTATTGCCAAATGCAGAATAATGAGAGAGAGAATTTTTTAGGCATTTTTATTACTTTCTACAAAGTCAGAAGTTTCCATACACTTGGATTACTGCGCCTTTAAACAATTTAGGACCGCCCATGTGATGATGTCAGGTCTTTGGAAGCTTCTGATAGGTTTATTGGCAACATCTGATTAATTAGAGACACAGCTGTGGATGTATTTTTAAAGCACACCAGAAACACACTGCTTCTGTGTGTAACATCATGGGGAAGTCTAACAAAATCAGCCAAGATATCAGGAAGAGAACTGTAGACTTGCACAAGTCTGGATCATGCTTGAGAGCAATTTCCAGATCCCTGAAGCTGCCTCGTTTATCTGTACAAACAATTATATGCAAGTACAAAGCAGATGGGAATCTCCAGCCATCATACCGCTCAGGAAGGAGACGGGTTCTGTGTCTCAGAGATGAACGTGCTTTGGTCTGACATGTGCATATCAACCCAAGAACAAAAGCAAAAGCCCTTGTGAAGATGCTGGAGGAAGCTGGTAAGATTGTGCCATTATCCACAGTGAAACGAGTACTGTATCAACATGGGCTGAAAGGCCGCTCTGCCAGGAAGAAGCCATTACTCCAAAAGAAACAGAGAAAAGCCAGATTCATGCTTGCAAATGCACAGGAACAAAGACCTAAAATTGAACTGTTTGGCCATAATGACCATTGTTATCTTTGGAGGAAAAAGGGAGAAGCTTGGAAGCCTAAAAACACCATCCCAACTGTGAAACACACGGGTGGCAGCATCATGTTGTGGGATTGTTTTGCTGCAGGAGGGACTGGTGCACTTCACACAATAGATGGCATCTGAGGAAAAAAAAGATTATGTGGCAATACTGAAACAACATCTCAAGACCTCAGCCAGGGAGTTAAAGCTTGGTCGTAAATGGGTCTTCCAAATGGACAATGACCTGAAGCTACTGCCAAACTGGTTACAAAGTGGCATAAGGAGAACCAAATCAATGTTTTGGAGCGGCCATCACAAAGCCCTGATCTCAATCCTATTGAAAATCTATGGGCAAAGCTGAAAAGGCCGGTGCGAGCAAGAGACCTCCAAACATGGCTCAGTGACACCAGTTCTGTCAGGAGGAAGGGGCCAAAATTCCTAATAACTATTGTGAGAAGCTTGTGGAAGGATCCAGAACGTGTGACCCAAGTCCTACAGTTTAAGGGCAAAGCCACCAAATACTGATGAAATGGAGGAAACTTGTGACTTTGTAGAAAGTAATAAAAATCCCTTAAAAATTCTCTCATTATTCTGGCATTTGGCAAATATAAATAATTTTGGTTCCTAATTGACCTAAAACGGGGAAGGTTTATTCTGATTTTCATGTCAGAGAGTGAGAAAAACCTGCAGATGGGGCTTTATATAGAGAGGAGGGAGAAACATGCAGATGGGGCTTTTTATAGAGTGGATGGAAACTTCTGGTTACAACTGTATATAGTCCTGTTATTATCATGGCCATGAATAGGTAGAGGTCACCGGGTGAGGGGTGACCTTCATACCCATGGATCTCTACTGCAAATTTTTACTTTTGGCCAAATTCCTACTCCGAGGGGCTAATCCATTTTCCGGCTACTCAATGCGGATTCTGTGGATTCTTGTTAGTGCTGAAATATAAGTGACTGCAATTCCTTAAAGGGGTTGTCTCACTACATCGATTCATCTCACCTCAGTCCTGTTTTCTTGGTTTCATTTTGAATTCATGGACGTGTTTACTGGCTTCCACTAGGCTGCAGTAGAAGCCAGATCTGTTGCTATAGTGACCAGTTCTGACAGCCTATCAGGATAGATCAAACAGGTCTGTTGCTATAGCGACCTGAGGAGCTGATGCAGCCCATACATGAGGGGAAATCTAGGAATAGGTAGGACACTGTTAATGGACACATATTACAAAGTGACTTGTTTTTGGAAGATCTTTAACATAAAAAGCAGCAACCCATGTAGTGAGACGACCCCTTTAAGGCAGATCACACGCCTCCTGTATAGCATATAGGAGACAAAAAATCCACGGCTGAAAATCAGTGTCATAGCTTCATCTGAAATCTACGCTTACAAGCACGAATTTTCATACACAGATTTAGCACTGAAAATTTCAGCGCCTGAATAAGTCGCGTGAACGAATTGGATCTCTGCCCAGGATTTTATAGGTACAAGTAAAATCATAAGAGATCTTCCTGGTATAATCCACACATCTGCCGCCGGTGTCATTTGAGGCGGTTTTCAGTCAAATTTTTTCAAAAATATAGATGAGAATTTGGACGTGGATTTCGGCTGTGGATTTTGAAGAGGGCTACTTATCCTGCTAGTGCACTGGACACAATGTGAAGCCCCCCCCCCCCTCCAGTAGTCACTCTTCAAGCTTCTAGTCGCCATTTTGGATCCTTTCACACTGCCTGAGCTTACCTATGTGCTCCAAACTCTTTACTTTTCAACCACTTCCTGATAGCCGGTCATCATTTTTTGCCTCCTAATTTTTTTTCCTTCCCTGCCTTCCAAGAGCCATAACTTTTTTTTTAAATTTTTTTTTTAGTTTCCATCACCATAGACATATGTGGGCTTTTACCTTTGGGACAAGATGTACTTTTTAATGCTGCCATTGACCGAACCATATAATATACTGGGAAAAAAAAGTACTTATGCTTTCATTGCGGGGATTTTGTTTTTACGATGTTCACTCTTCGGTATAAATGATGTGTTCTCTGTATTCTGCAGGCCGGTACGATTCCGGTGATACCAAACATGTCGGGTTTTCAATATGTTTTAGCACTAGCGTCTCTAGGTCTTAAATTTGCGCTGCAACGCCGTTTTCTGCGCCCAGTGACTTTTTGCATTTTTCCACCAGTGGGCCTGAGTGAGGGCTCATTTTTTGCGGGCTGCAGTGAACTTTTTGTTGGTAACATTTTGGGATCGGTGTCATTTTTTGATCTCTTTTTATTCCAATTTCTTTTTGGAACATGAAGTGATTTAAAAACCACAATTTTGTCATTTTGATTTTTTTGAATATGGTGTTCAGAGTACAGGATAAATAACTTATGTTTTAATAGCTCGGACCCTTACAGATGCAACGATGTAACTTTTTTTTTTTTTAATAATACAATGACAAAAAGGGATGATTTGAAATTTATTTCTTTTTTTAATTTTTTTTATACAAATAATTCAGAGGATGTACCTAAATTCTGCTCAAACCAACCAACTTGTTTCACCCTACAAAAATACTTAGGGCGATATGTATGAACGGGGCTGCAGCAGAAGTCTGGCATCTTTTCAGCCCGAAAACTAGCGCAGCCCCGTTCGCTCTATTTTTAATCAGGTGCACTCCAATATTAGGCACATTACAGAGGCCCGGGGCATTTTTTTTTTTGTAATGTGTTGCCTGATTTTGGGGGGCGTGCTGGAGGCGTCACAATACAACCATACGAAGCTACACATTTATAGCTTCAGTACGGCAAATACAGGCGCATTACTGCTGGAACAGGTAGAGCACTTTAAAAGTGGTTTACCTGAGTCTGAAGTGTCGCTTTGTAGCTAGAAAGCGCTAAATCTATGACCGGCAGTAGAACAGGTTCATAGATTCAGGTGCATTCTACACTACTAATGCGCGCAAAAAAATGGCGCCTGGGCACCAAAAATCATACATGTCACCCATAATGTTCTTGAACCTGAGTGGGCCCTTTGGGCCCCATTGCAGCCACTATGCTTGCTATGGCTATAGTTACAACCATGGCCATCATGTTTCTTCTTACCATGTTGGTCATTGCTGTGTAGGACAGGGCACCATAACCCTTGGATAAGTTCCTCCTCCTTGTGGACAGGGAAAGCCCACTCACTGATGGGACCTAAAAGTAGCCAAAAAAAACTTTGAGATTCTTAGTTCACACGTTTTGATCAAAAGATGCTTATGCCACCCCCGGCTACCAACGAGCTCTCAAGGCGGGTGGTCCTACTCTATCTTTACCTCTCACTAGAGTCCAATTCAGACTTCTCATTTGGGTCAACAGACCTCCATAATCCAGAGAGAAAAATAAAAAAAGCACCAACCTTATAGCAACTGCACTGAATAAACAACCTGTGGGAGGTGGGCGGGGTGAAGAAACCAAAACGGAGGCATCCATTCCCCCCCTCTATAAAAATTAAAAGCAATATACGGCAAATACAAAGTATAGTTCTGCACCAAAAAAAAATTTCTGAAAAACACAATGGGGAACCTGGTGCCATGGCTTGGTTGCGGGCGCCCATTATATATATATATATATAATATATATATATATATATATTTATATATATTTTATATATAATTATATATATATATATACACGCATTTCAATACCAGCGGCACACCAACTGCTAAAAGGGCTATGCAATACATGGAAATCCCTAAAGAAGCATTTATGCTATATACAATACATGAACTTGGATAGGTTCCTCCTCCTTGTGGACAGGGAAAGCCCACTCACTGATGGGACCTAAAAGTAGCCGGGCTGACCCCTCTGCTCCGGCTCCATGGTCAGGGGCCACCACAAGCCCATTGCCTTCTACAGTCCTCGATCTTGGACAGTTGTGAAACATTTTCTGAATGAATTCTGGGAGTCGCGCCCATCTGTAATCAGGCGGTTCCGATTTTAAGAAGATTTTCTTTCTTTAGACATGAGTTATGACGCTGAAAAGCAAAATCTCATTATTCCAGATCTTATTTTTAGCTCCCATCCTGGGCAGAACCCATGGACAGTGACATCTGCCGAGGAATCACTCCTGCTGCTGGAATTTAAAAATTTCACATTTTTTTGTTTTACGTCATGTAATTTTTTTTTTTTGGAGGAACCAATGCCACACTCACTATACTACAGGAGAGCGTCTGTCCTACAGGAGCTCTGGCTTCTTCTAGGAACAAGCATGTCTTTGTCCAAGTGATGGATTGATAAGGCGAATAATGACGGACTTGAGAGAAGAGAACTCATGTCCTCGGGGTAACAAGCAGGCCTGCCATACAGGGGGTACAGGGGGTACTCCTGTATGGGGCCCGGAGAGATAAAGGGGCCCGCTTCAAGCAGGCCCCCTTATTTCACCCTAGAAGTAGAGCGCGGCGCAGTCGAGCGCCGCGCTCTTCACAGGGCCCGTTTTGGGGGCTGGTGACGGGCGCTGCGCTGGGGACAGCGGCACCGGGAGGGGCCCGTTTCTCCGCCTCCAGGGCCCGCTACGCGCCTTCAACTAAATATACTGCCCGGGGGGGGCGGAGCGGTGCGGAGGAGGGCCGCGCTCCCGAGTCCCGGCACAGCTGCGCTACAGGAGTCTTCTACTTACATGCCTGTGCGCGCTGTAGCCGAGCCGGGCCCTCCTCCTCTGTGGGGGGGGTGCGGAATAAATTTGTTCTGTGAGGCCCCGCCTCTCGGGGCGGAGCCTCACAAATTCAAATTGTTCCGCATCCCGCCTGGGCACACTACACAGCGGCAGCAGTGGAGACAGAGGAGGAGGGCCCGCCTCCGGGCTACAGGATGAGTGCAAGCATTGTAAGTAGAAGATTTCGGCTTGCAGTGGAGCTGTGCCGGTGCCCGGGGTAATGGGGGCCCTGGCTATAATTAAAGGGGCCCCCCTGGCTACCTGGCTATAATTAATAGGGGGCCCCTGGCTACCTGGCTATCACTAAAGGGGCCCGGGCTAACCTGACTATCACTAAAGGGGAGGCCCTGGCTACCTGGCTAATTACTAAAGGGCGCCCTGGCTATCTGGCCTATAATTTAAGGGGCCTGGCTACTGGCTATCATAAAGGGGCCCTGGCTTTCTATTATTGAGGGGGCCCTGACTTCTGGTATACCTAAAGGGGGGGCCCTCGATACCTGGCTATAACTAAAGGGGGCCCCTGGCTTTCTGGCTATAATTCAAGGCGGGCCCTGGCTACTTGGCTATCACTATAAGGGGGCCCTGGCTATCACTAAAGGGGGGACATGGCTACCTTGCTATAATTAAAGGGGGCCCTGGGCGCTTACGCTGGCTATACATTAATGGGGGCCTGGATATAATTTTAAGGGGGCGCTGGCTAATGGCTATATTTAAAAGGGGGCATGGCTACCTAGCTTTCTCTAAAGGGGGCCTGGTACCTGCTATCTCTAAAGGGGGCCCATGGGGATTAAACCTAGCTATCTCTCTAAAGGGGGGCCCTGACTCTACCTAAGATTTAAGGGGGCACTGGCTATACTAAACTTACAGGGGCCTGGTTCTACCCTAAACATTAAAGGGGGGCCCGGGCGCATACAAAACTAAAGGGGACTTGTAGCTAGGTCCCCATCAACTACCTGTGCCGGCAGACCTAGGGGCCTGTCTAATATTACCTGGGGCCTTGGCATATTTGCCTAGCCTAAAATTAGAGTCTTGATTACATACCTGGTAAAATATAAATGAGAGGGCAGCTAGCCTTAGTTGTAGCATTATCTCCATGGGTTTAGTCCTCTCCCCACGTTCCACCCCTTAGGTATCTACGGCCTCTATATTATGGCTTGTACCGCTCTCCCCCCCTGGGAAGTTTGTAGAGAGGTGGGAATGGGTATAGAGATGCTGGAAATTTGAGGATTCTAAGATATTTGTGGTTAATTTCTGCAGGGCAGGATTGTGGCCGGGACAATTCATCATGACGGTGTGGAACGGATGCACGACGATTAGGGAAATAAGAACGACTCAACGTGAAGTGACACGAACTCATCAAGATAGGACGTCTCCGTATGAGTCCAATGATTTTTGGGGTTATTTTACTTCTTTACTGGATCAGTGCTGTATTAACTGTAATGTGTTGTGACTGAGCTGGTGTAGATCACGATGTGGTTCCATATGGGGTGTTATATCGGCGTTTAGTATTGTGCTGCGTACATGTTGTCCATGTTAGTAAAAGAGTGAAAACATCTGTCCCTGTGTTAGGAGTTACTCTTCTACTTACTATGTGGTGATTTTAGAAGGTGGTGAAGGTGCGTGACCTATGGAAACGTGGAGGGGGTATAAGTAGGTCGGGGTGGGGAGGGGGATAGTGTTATGTGGGTGGAGGGGGATATTGTATGTGGGTGGGGGGGATATTGTATGTGGGTGGGTGGGGTTTGTGTTTGCGGGGGGAGGGGGATTTTTGTATGCGGTTGGAGGGATAATGGATGCGGGTTGAGGGGATAGTGAATGCGGGTGGACGGGGAGAGTGTATGGCGGGTTGGAGGGGGATAGAGTATGCGCGGTGGAGGGGGATAGCGTATGCGCGGTGGAGGGGAGGATAGTGTATGCGGGTGGCGGGGGATTTGGTATGCGGGTGGAGGGGGTATTGTATGCGGGTGGAGGGGATATTGTCATGATGGGTGTGACAACTAGGGGGGGATATTGTATGTGGGGGAAGGGGGATAAGATGTATGTGGGGGGAGGGGGAATAGTGTATGTGGGTGGAGGGGGATATTAGTTGGCGGGGTGAGGGGATGATTGTATTGCGGGTGGAAGGGGTTTATTGTATTGCTGGTGGAGGGAGGGGATATTGTTTGCGGGTGGGAGGGGGGGATCTTGTATGTGGGGGAAGGGGGATAGTGTATGTGGGCGGGAGGGGGATAGTGTATGTGGGTGGAGGGGGATATTGTATGTGGGTGGATAGGGGATATGTTATGTGGGTGGAGGGGAGATTGTTTGTGGGTGGAGGGGGGATACTGTGTGCGGGTGGAGTGTGGGTTACTGTATGGCGGGGGTGGTGGGGATATTGTATGTGGGTGGAGGGGGATTTTGTTTGTGGGTGGAGTGGGATATTGTATGTGGGTGGAGAGGGGATTTTATGTGGGTGGAGAGGGATATTGTATGTGGGTTGGGGGGGGGGGGATATGTATGTGGGTGGAGGGGGATATTGTATTGTGGGCGGAGGGGGTATTGTATGTGGGGAGAGGGGGAGATTGTATGTGGAATGGAGGGATAGTGTATGTGGGTGGAGGGGGGATATTGTATGTGGGCGGTGGGGGATATTGTATGTGGGCAGGGGGATGGCTATTGTATGTGGGTGGAAAAGGTGATATTGTATGTGGGTGGAGGGGATATTGTATGTGGGTGGAGGGGGTATTGTATGTGGGTGGAGGGGATATTGTTGTGGGTGGAGGGGGGGGATATTTGTATGTGGGTGGAGGGGGAATATTGTATGTGGGCGTGGGTGGAGGGGGATATTGTATGGGGCGTGGAGGGTATTTTGTATGTGGGCGGTGGGGGTTATTGTATGTGGGCGGAGGGGGATAGTGTTTGTGGGCGGAGGGGGATAGTGTATGTGGGCGGAGGGGGATAGTGTATGTGGGTGGAGGGGGATAGTGTATGTGGGTGGAGGGGGATATTGTATGTGGGCGGAGCGGGATATTGTATGTGGGCGGAGGGGGATAGTGTATGTGGGCGGAGGGGGATAATGTATGTGGGCGGAGGGGGATAGTGTATGTGGGCGGAGGGGGATAGTGTATGTGTGTTGGAGGGGGATAGTGTATGTGGGCGGAGGGGAATAGTGTATGTGGGCGGAGGGGGATAGTGTATGTGGGCGGAGGGGGATAGTGTATGGACGGGTGCAGGGGGATATTGTATGCGGGGTGGAGGGGATATTGTATGCGGGTGGAGGGGGATATTGTATGAGGGTGGAGGGGGATAGTGTATGCGGATGGAGGGGGATAGTGTATGTGGGTGGTGGGGCATAGTGTATGTGGGTGGAGGGGATATTGTATGAGGGTGGAGGGGGATATTGTATGTGGGTGGAGGGGGATATTGTATGCGGGTGGAGGGGGATATTGTTTGCGGGTGGAGGGGGATATTGTATGCGGGTGGAGGGGGATATTGTATGGGGGGGGAGGGGGATATTGTATGCGGGTGGAGGGGATATTGTATGCGGGTGGAGGGGGATTTGGTAGGTGGGTGGAGGGGGATATTGTATGTGGGGAGGGGGATGGTGTTTGTGGGCTGGGGGGGATTTTGTATGTGGGTGGAGGGGGATATCGTGTGTGGGTGGCGTGGGGGTATATTGTGTGTGGGTGGAGGGGGATTTTGTGTGTGGGTGGAGGGGGATAGTGTATGCGGGTGGAGGGGATATTGTATGTGCGTGGAGGGGGATATTGTATGTGGGGTGGAGGGGATATTGTATGTGGGTGGAGGGGATACTTGCTATGTGGGTGGAGGGGGATATTGTATGTGGGTGGAGGGGGATATTTGTATGTGGGTGTGGAGGGGGATATGTATGGTGCGGTGGAGGGGGATTTTATGTGGGTGGAGGGGGGATATTGTATGTGGTGGAGGGGGATATGGATGGAGCTACTTAGGCCCTGTATCTATGATTTGCTAGATTGACAGATGTGTGACAGACAAGATATGTGACTCACTTGGATAGTACTACACCATACAATTCTTTTTTGCACATACTGTATTATGCTGGTTATAATGGGCGCATTTATGTCCTAGAGACAGCTTTTTTTTTTTTGCTGGGGCCTGCGGCGCGACCGGGTTTTGCAGGGGGCGGGTTTAATTGGGGGGGGGGGGGCCAGGTGCATCAGCTGTATGGGGCCCTGAAATTTCGTTTGTCGGCCCTGATAACAAGTGTAGACTCCCCAGTGATCAGATGTTATTTCACCTTCTTCTGGGTTGTAATTAAAAGTATTCAACCTGCGGTACAGATTAGGTTTATTGGGAACATGTATAAACTTTTAGCTGCTTCTAAAAAAAAGGATCAGTAAAGAACAATTCAAGGAGCTCAACACAACTAATAGGACAATTTGTTTCTCCAAATTCAATACAAATGATTCCCGAAGCCTCAGAATGATTCCAAGTGTCCTTAGTACTTAGTGGAGCATCTTCTCTTGCTGTGACCTCCTGCAGAGATGATGCTCCAGCTTCTGGCAAAGTTCTTGAGGAACCTTAGACCATTCCTCATAGGCAATGGCCTCCAGATCATTAAAGGAGGTGTCTCACTACGTTGATTCATCTCACCTCGGTCCTGTTTTCTTGCTTTCACTTTGAATTCAGGGGAGTGTTTACTGGCCTCTACTAGGCTAGAGTAGAAGCCAGGTCTGTAGCTATAGCAAACCCGTGCTGGAGCCATCGGGGGGAGATGAACAGGTTTTGTAGCTATAGCACAAGTGCTGGGAGCCTATCAGGAGAGATGGAACAGGTCTGTAGCTATGCAACCAGTGCTGGCAGCCAAACAGGAGAGATTCAAACAGGTCTGTAGCTATAGCAACTGGGGGCTGGCAGCCATCAAACGGGAATCTAAAAGGTCTGTAGGCTTTTTTGCAACCAAGCTGGCAGCCATCAGGAAAGGGGTCAAACAGGTCTGTAGCTATAGGGAACAGTGTGCAGCCTATCAGGAGAGATTTAAACAGGTTTGTAGCATAGCGAACCTGAGGAGCTGAAAGCACCCATAAGAGGGATATCTAGGAATAGATAGGACATTGTTAATGGACACATATTGCAAAGAGACTTGTTTTTGCAAGATCTTTAATATAAAAAGCAGCGATCCTTGTAGTGAGACAACCCCTTTAATGTCTGAGCTGGAGATGTAGAGTTGGGTGTCGTCAGCATACAGGTGATACTGAGAGCTGTGTGATGTTATGAGCTGACCCAGGTGAAATGTAAATAGCTGAACCACTACCGTA